>CM040246.1:8250272-8346401 GCA_022545495.1 Chrysanthemum lavandulifolium | reverse complement strand
TTCTCCAGACGGGATGGGGTGTAGGCACGTTTATTGGAGCAGTTGGGAAGAACACCGACTTTTATTTTTTTAATAAAATAAACTTTCACAATTTTTTAAAAATTAAATATCTCGCAAACCGTTAATCGTTACGCGAAAAAAATCATGCCATCGCGACGAGAATTAAATTATCTTTCTATAGATATGCACTTTTATATATTTTTAACGATTTTTTTTTTCAAAATTTCGGCCTAGAAAAATCATATATAATTTGTGAAAATCATATATGATTCGATTTTTACAAATCATATATGATTTTTTTGGGCGGAATTTTTGAAAAAAAAAGGTTTGTCGAAAATATAGAGAAGTGCATATCTATAGAAATATAATTTAATTCTTGCATATCTATAGAAAGATAATTATAATGTATGCGATTTTTTTTGTAGTTTGAAGATTTAACATTTAGAAGATATGTTGCTTTAAAAAAAATGGTGAAAATGGTCTTTTTCAACTCTATAAAAAATGAATGGTTAAAATTGATTTATTGGATCTATGGCAAATATGAGATCTATATTGATCTCAACTCTATCATAATAAGGGATAGAAACTCCATCCCTCGATAAATTTGATTGTTTACTCAACTCTAATTTTTTGTTTCACTTTTTTTTAGCATTGTCATCTGAATAATGCTGATCATTTTGTATTCTTGATGATGAGCATCATTTTTATTGATATGTTTTTCTGCTTAGAAACTATCATATCTTCTTCCAGTTAGCTAGATGATCTTTTTTTTAACGATTTAAAGACTTTAGTTATAAGATTTTGAGACTTAATTATACGATATTGAACTTGCACATGATATGAAAGACTAGTCCTGAAACACAATGGTGATTAAAATAACAATGCATTATTACGCCATCATTATCGTCTCTCTTGGTAATTAAATATCATTTTTTGTTGAAGATTAAAAATAATAAGCAAACAATCCCAAAATATATGAAGTCGCAAAATGATTATCGCAGGAGCATATATAATGTAGAATCAATGGCTTATGTTTCGACTACGTCATACCCATTAGAGCTTCAGGATAGTGTTCACCATGGTGTCACCTATGTCGAATATGTGTGTAACCTGTATGTATGATTGGCTCTTTATCTTTCATCCTTGTGCAAAAGCGTGTCATTAGAGGCTGCTTAGATGGCTGAAAACATTGTTTGACTTGATCAATGTCAATGTATTGGTCCACTTTTTATGTTTGTATTATATAGAGTACATACTCGAGACCACCAATTGTATTATTCTATGTTTGACTTGATCAATGTCAATTGTTGGCTCGACTAGACTTTAGAGCCCTACTCGAGACCATACTCGTGTTATCAAATCTAAAGATACATTTTTAAAGAAATATGTTTTTAAAGACTACTCCAAAAAGATGGAAAGATATAATTAAACTTTGGAAATTATCTATAATTCACAAAACAAACTATTATTAATAAATTACTTAAAAATACATTCCTTGATAACAGACAATTCTCAGATAAACTCACATGGAAGCAAATTATTATTTTGTGTTCTCACTATGCAGTAAACATGTCTCAAATCACTAATTAAACAGAGTAATAAAACTATGAAATAATACTCAACTCATTAACCCATACCATGAAACAAATAGTTTCAAATCACAAACCCACGAGCGGTGGGTTTACATACAAGTAATAAAAACCATTGAAAAACGTCAAAGCAAGTAATAAGATGTATTGTTCAGGGAAACATGATTTGCCAAACAAAAAAGCATAAGATGACCCATGCTGACAAAACACCGACGATCAAGGACATCGATGGACCACCGTTCACTGTTTCCACAACAGAGTCTTCATCAGAAGCATTCTTCTGGGCAGCAATCCCAGACTCCACTTTGGTAGCACTCTTCACTTCAGTCGTCTCAGCTGCAGTAGCATCATCATCAATAGCAGTCTCCAGAACTCCTTTATCCAAAACAGCACCAGAACCAATACCCAGAGTCAACCCAGAAGTATCTCCACTAACAGCAGCTTCAATCAGTGTCAATCCAGCAGTATCTCCACTACCAGCACCACCGGTCTCAATCACAGATTCAACCTCGTATACAGCTTCAACCGCAAAACCTTCCGAACCAAACTGAAACTTTCCTTCCATCCTTTCCTTTCGAAGCTGCACAAAAGGATTATAAAAGTAAAAAGGCTTTACAAAAAAACATAGCAACTCGAGTATTATAAAACCGTAGCTAGAATGCATACTAACAATAGTATCACAGAAACACACATGGCCATGATATCTTACGGTTCAGCCAATCAAGTGTAATAAGTGGAGGTTTTATTTAGTATAATCATAATTTTACCTCCAGAATCTTTAATTTCATATACAGCTCTACAATTGCTAGATTCGCCAATCTCAAAATCACAGCCCAAAGACACACCAACACCATTGTCATCAGAGCTATCACTTGACCTTTCCTTTCCCCGATCTTGCCACAAAACTATTTCCATGCCACGGTAATCTTCAACCAAAGGCTTTCGACTAGTATAGGTGGTACGAGATTCCGTGTCGGTCAACATTTCATTTGCTGAAGTCACTTGAGTCAACACAAACTCTTCGGAATCTGAACGGGTCTCGATTGAACTACCCTTAACAGGAAAATTGCAAGTATCCTTTTTTTTCAAAGCTGAACGCTTAGAAAGAGCTCTTGTGGACCTCTTTAGAGGCGTCGGTGGTACAAGGATAGGCTTATGAGAGGTGGCTGATTTGAGCAAGTCCTTGGCTGCCTTGGACATTTTTCTTTCAGCACGAACATAGGAGTCGCTTCGGAAGCAAAGACTATAAATTGCGAACTCATTGTCCTTGAACTCTTGAGAAGACGATCTGTATTCTTTCATGCACCAAGGAGTAGAGTTACCGGACTTCCACAAATAAAAAACTTTGCAAGATCCGATTTGAACTCTAGAATCTTCATCCAAGATATCAACCTGATCCCCAGATTGCTTGTATAAAGCTCCACCAGGGATTGGCTTGTCCATATCACTAGCATGCATGACTTGGCTTGTCCATATCACTAGCATGCATGATTGGACCCCAAACAAGATGTATCTGCCTTGTTTCTGATGTTGGTTTTGAGTCAGCTGCAATAAAACAGCAAAACAACATTAATCAATTAACTAAAACTTAATCATTGATTAATAACCAAGAGCAATAACTTTATTTATTATCTTTCAAAAGTTAAGCTTAACTCAAAAATCAGATTATTCGTAGCTAAGCTTAAACTCACATAATCAATCACAAGTTTAACTATATACAAAACACAGTTACAAACATTACTCAAATTAGATCTAAATAAGACTACTTATTAAGATCAACAACTGAACAAGCTTCTAATTTGTGCACTATTCTAAACAACCTTTTATGAAACTAATTCAATAATTTTCCAAGTCTCATACAAATCCCAGCCTAACTACACCTCAAACCAGATTGAGAGAACTCAAGTGAACATTAATGAAGCAACTATGACTACTCTTAAGCACTAATACAGATCTGAACTTAATGATGCAAAAACAGATATGATGCAAACACTAGAAACTATAACAAAGAATGATAAAATGAAAACAACAAACCCAAGAATGAGAAAAAGCTAAATTATACTAGATATAACACTAATTAAGCTAAACTAACAAGATCAAATCAATCAATAACTACTAAAATCAGATGCAAAATAGAGAGGAATTTGAACTCACAAGAGGTCCAACCACAATGGTTTGAAACTGAGATCAAATGATTTAGAACTGATTTGACTTAATTTGACTGGTTTAGAGGTTAAGAAAAATTCTAAAAATTCTAACAAAATTGTATTTGAAATCACAACCAACTAAAGCACAATTACCCATAATTTCAACAGATTTAGATCAGAAATGAGTTAATTAAAAATCTGAAAAGTTTGGCTCATAAACCATTTGAACAACTTTTTGACAGATTTGAGAATTTTGACTAAAATGACTTTTGATCTTGCAAAATAGATTGGAAAAGATGTATTAAGCTATAAAGTAAACAAGTTTAACTAACCTATGCTAATCTAAGTCTTAATGCAAACTATGGTTGTCTAATTCTAACTGATGCAGAAATATAAGCAAAGCAGATTAAAATTAGTATTGACTTTCAGTGCTAGCTAGCGCAAATCAATGACTAAGATAACTCAATTAGAACTAAATAAGACTAATCAACCACTGAACAAGCTTCTCCAAACAACCTTTTATGAAACTATATTCATCACCACACACAGTTACAATCAATCACAAGTTTAACTATATACAAAACACAGTTACAAACATTACTCAAATTAGATCATCATACACTAGCATTAATCAATAACTAAAACTTAATCATTAATCATTAACCAATAACAATAACTAAAAACATTCATTCCATACATATCATTAATCAAGAACTAAAAGCAGCAAATAACAGACACAATAAGAATATTACCAAAGAGCACAGAAAGAATAATAAGATTAAATGTCACATAACCTGCAAAGTTCTCACATGTATTCCAATAATTCATCTCCTAAATTGTAAACCTACGTAATTAGTCATTTATTATCTTATAGAAGTTAAGCTTAACTCAAAAAACATATTATTCATAGCTAAGCTTAAACTCACAATCATACAGTAAATCACTCAATTTACTGCAAGAATCATCAGATTCCATCGGTTTTACCACAGTAAAAAATATGACAAACTTAACTACATATTCATCAATAACATACACATACACTATAAACACACAGTAAAAAACTCATGTTACATCATCATTCACCTAATTCATCATTCGATTCAATTTCCACATGATTCTCTCATCGTAACACAACATATACAGTAAATTTCACAAAATACAGTAAAATTTCATCAGAAACACACAGTAAATAGTTCATCATTCATCTGATTCATCCTCCGCTACAACTTTACCTAATTCGCATAAATCTCACATCGTAACAATACATATCCAGTAACTATGACAAACTTAACTACATATTCATCAATAACACACACATACACTATAAACACACAGTAAAAAACTCATGTTACATCATCATTCACGTAATTCATCATTAGCTTCAGTTTTCACATAAATCTCACATCGTAATAATACATATCCAGTAACTACGACAAACTTAACTACATATTCATCAATAACACACACATACACTATAAACACACAGTAAAAAACTCATGTTACATCATCATTCACGTAATTCATCATTAGCTTGAGTTTTAACAATATCTCACATCGTAACAATACATATCCAGTAACTACGACAAACTTAACTACATATTCATCAATAACACACACATACACTATAAACACACAGTAAAAAACTCATGTTACATCATCATTCACCTAATTCATCATTAGCTTCAGTTTTCACATAAATCTCACATCGTAACACTAACTACCACAAATTCTATTAACCTAAACAATACATACACATAGAGTTTAAATATTCTTTAAGCAATCAATGCAACTGTGACCAACAACTTTAAAATTAACCTAAACAATATACATACAGTTAAAATGTTCTTCAAGCAATCAACAATCAACACATACACAACCGTAACCACAAAACCTAACGAATCGTAACAAACTGACAAACCCATTCAAGTTCTAAACAGTAAGGTTAAAAGTAAGCTAATAACAGTACACATTATAGTCTAAATATTTACAAGCAATCAATATTCAACATGTACGCAACCACAACCGTATAACGTAACTTATAAATCTTGTGTGGTTCATGAAGCATTAAATAAAAAAAAATACTACTATTGTAAATGATAAGCAGAGATGATTTTCCATACCTTAATATTCCGAGACCACCTATTCCAACAAAGAGTGAAAACATTATTTGTTTGTGCATCAAAAAGTAAAAGCAGAAATAATAGATGATCTTGGGTAGAGCTTCCAACAATGTTGTTCATTGCCACAGAAAAGGCAAAAGAATTTGGTATGAATATTTGAGATTTAGTTAGTGAGTTTTATAGAGAGGGAGTAATGTGTGGGTAGATGGTATGGTATTTAAAGAATGTATTTGGTTGGTGAGTTATAAAGAGAAAGTAGGTAGTGGTATTATTGCAAATTTAAAATTGAGGGGTTGGATCAATGAATAAATAATGGACGGTGAAGATCGTTTGATGTGGGAAGGTGTGGATCGTGATCCGTGTGGTTTTCTAATGGAGTAGTCTCATACTCTCATTTGTGTTTCTTCCATTGATTTATTCCAACTCAGCTTGAACAAACACATTTGATGCTTCATGCTTGTGAGAGTAGGTTGGTTGGTGTTAACTTAAATGTGTGTTTAATGAGTAACTTTTTCAAGTGTTTTCATTGTGGAGGGTTTTGTCAACCTCTCTCTGCTTCACAGTTATGGTCACAATTTAAACTTGAATTCAAAACCAAATTACGGAGTACAATTTATTAGTTGTTTGGCAATTGATTATTAGGTGGGGAATCAATAATTTTTTACTACCTTATTGTTCATTTTATGCGACACATAAGTTTTGCAATGACGTGAACTATTTCACCATTATGTAAACACTCTATTTTAATTTAATTATACAGTTTAGATGGTTAAAAACTTAATTATTTAACATTACGATTTTACATTAGACGATGTATCAAGATATACTAAACGCACCTTTAGCATCTCAAATGAGGTAGGTAATTCACACTTGTCCCACACGGGACATAACGCACAAACTCTTAATTAGTTGGTGAACATTTAGCTAATTGTTTTTGGCACTATTATGCTTTTATATTCAAATATTTCAAATGAGTTATTGTCTTTTTCTAATAATTTTTCTTGGCTAAATGAACAATATATTGATATTATTGATATGAAGATCCCAAATAGATGATACACTTGGGTAATTGACTAAACTGTTGCATGTTACAAACCAAACGACAATTGGATAAACTTGAGTATCAATTGAATTTAACATTGTGATAAACGTGAGTAATATCAGTTGTGAATCACACGAGTTATCATATAAGTAACACAAAAAAAAAAAAAATGTAATCCAACCCAAACGTGACACGTACCTATAGGCTATAGAATCAGACTATGGCAATAGCATTGTCTGAAAGGATTTGAACGATTTTAAAACATGAGGTCACGTTTTGTATTTTCCTTATATTTGCTGGTATTTATTGATCTTTAATAAAAGGGATGTTCAGAGTTCAAATCTTACCTGCCAGGTTCTTTATAACTTTTGATATATATAAATTTTTGAAATTACTTTCGGCTATTCGCATTTCTCACCCATCAAACTTGTTGATATTATTGATATAAAGATCCCAAATAGATGATACACTTGGGTACTTGATATTTTGCATGTTACAAACCAAACGACAATTGAAAACTTTAAAGGTCGAGCTTTAACATTGTGATAAACGTGAGTAATATTAGTTGTGAATCACACGAGTAACATATAGAACATGTTAAATGAAATAAAGCTCGTTTCGAGCCTTATATTTTGAGCTTGAGCTCGGCTCGTGAAAATTTTTAAAAGGTCGAGCTCAGCTCGGGCTGGACTAACTTATAGAACATGTTAAATGAAATAAAGCTCGAAAGCTATTTAATTACACTAGGCTCGAGCTCGTTTATTTTTTTAAGCTCGTATATGTATAGAAAATATATATAAATATATATTTTAGGGCTCGTTTAAGCTCGTGAGCCCAATCGAGCTTTATATATAATGCTCGAGCTCGAGCTCGATTATTAAACGAGCCCAAACTTAGGCTCGAACTCGGGCTTGAGCTTGTTTAGGCTCGGCTCATTCGAGCTTTTTATCAATCCAATCCCGAGCCTTTTACAAGCGGCTCGGCTTGTTTCCACCCAGTAACACAGTAGGTGCATGCAAGAATAACATATGCACAACAAAAAGTAAAAATTTTGTAACTTGTTGTTTATTTATTATTATTTTTTTTTATGTTTTGAAAAAAGGCTAATTGGAAACTAGGAATTTATTGACTTCGGTAGTACAATATTAATGCTATTTAAACACAACTAACCTACATTTGAACTCAACCAAGACCACTACATAATAAAGAAATAATTTTAATTTAAATTTAATTTTATTTTTATTTTTATATTTATTTTTTTTGCTCGAACTTGGTCGTTGATGAAGGTCTACGGTCTACCTAAGTAGACATTCATAAATCTATTGTAAGAAAAATAAATTTAGCGAGTCGTACATGCTAGAATACCATATCTTGAAACTTATTGCCTTTGTGATCACAAGTAATCTAAATTGTAACTAAGTATTCGGGATCTTCTCTATGATGTTCTTAAACGAACAGGAATTTCTTTTAAAAAAGAGGCCCCCGTGAACTTTTTGACAGATCCGTTTGAATGGAGGTCTACTTTACTACCAGGTGATATCTTGTGTTTGGATGGTAGGAAACATCTTGTGTGGATCTTACCGATGTCCCTCTTGTTGGGCTAAGGACAATGGGTTTGTTCTTGGACAAGCGGCGTTGAAAGCGGAATCGAGCAAAGTTCTAAACACGAAAGCATTTAGATAATCAACACGTATTTACCCCTTTTGCTTTTGATACATTTGGGTTCACAAACGGCGTTGTGGAGTTTTAGTAGGGTTCAACGGGTTGTCAAAGTAATTTCACGACCCTAAGTCACAAAATTTCATTTTAGTAAATTGGTTTCTTTATTAAAAGGGTTCTTCTTGAACTTGTTCTTGGTTGTCTGCCATCTTATTGTAATCCGTTTTTAGAAGTAATAATAGAATAACTTTCTCAAAAAAAAAAAAAAAAAGTTATGCCATTGAAAAGGTAACAATGAGTATGCCATGTTAGGCATATGGCATCGATGATTAATTACAACGACCCTTATGTTATTTAATGAACGTATCATATGCGTTGTTGGTAACCAACTTGCTACACTATGTTCGGTGATGAATGAGTAAAGGGCATGTGGGTGCATCGAGTGGTATACGGGCATTACTGCATTAAAGGGTGCGCTAGTAAGTTTGTAAGGATGCCATAGAGTTATGTTTACTACATTAAATCATGTTTCTCGGTTCTCAAAATGTTACTACTAATTTGCAAGTCCAAAATTTAAAAAAAGAACTTTTGTAAGTTTTCTGTGTAAATATACCAAGAAATACTAAAAAGAAATTATTGGTAATTCTATAAGTATCAAAGATTCCGATAAACATATTAACTTAATGGGCTTGTGACAAATCAACCCAAGATTACTACCAATAATATTCACAATTGGGTTCATTTTTACAGGCTTAAAATTTGATGCTTTTATGACATTGCTAATTAATGTTGCCATCTGTAGAGTAAACACAAGGTATAAAACGTTTTTAAAAGGTAACCAACTGTATATAACTCTTAGACTCAAGAATGTGCACCAACAAATTAGCATCCTTTCGTACCCAAGAATGCACAGATTATATGAGCAAGTTAGAACAAAAAATGCATTGGAAGATCATACAAGATGTACAATTTTCATTTATCAGCTGATAATAAGGGATGAGATAACCAACATATTATTAGTAAAAGACCATGAAAACTATTCAAGAACCAAGAAACTATTTAGTAATGGTTAATAATCTAAAGTTGATTCCATCACGTATGTACCTTGTCTCACTTTTAACACCAATTATCATGGCTATTAATCGGATCCATAACCAACGGGTTTATGTCCCAATGATACCTCATGTTGTATGAGAAACTCATCAATCAAATTGTTGTGGTTAAATTGGTGTGGGATTGTGTTTTCGCTGGAAACCCTAATTAGGGTTTTATCGCGTGGTAATTTTTTGTAGGGTTTTTTTTATTACGGTTTATGTATTTTCATACTGCATGATTAACGGTGTTAAAGAAATATTGACGATTTTGTTTGTCGTATGGAAAATTTAAAAGATCAGGATGTTTCTTCGGGTCCTGTGTTATCTGGTCTTGCTGCGTTTTCCAATCTGACAATGGAAAACCCTATTGGACCTGGAAACAACGATTCGACTGAAATCTTTGGCTCTATGCAAGGTACGACGAAGAGGGGTGGTTCATTTGCTTCTGTTATTCAAACCCCAAATAATAAAAAGGTCGTTAAAATAAAAGAGCTAAGGAATGAGGCAGTTGTTGAGGGTGCTGCAGTTGTTATTCCGTTTGACGCGGTTGAAGAGGTTAAGTCAAGATTTGCTAATATGTTGTATGGTTTCTTCATTGGAAAACGGCTTGCATTTCCACTCGTTGAAAATTATGTGAAGAACACGTGGGCCAAATATGGGTTGAAGCGTACTCAACTCCATGATGATTTCTTCTTGTTTCAGTTTGACAGTAAGGAGGGGATGAAGCGAGTGTTGGAGGACGGACCATGGTTGATTCGTACGGTTCCTCTAATTTTGAATGTATGGTCTCCTAATACGGACTTGAAGAAAGCGGAGGTTACAAAAGTTCCGGTTTGGGTAAAACTTCATCACGTCCCAATTGTCGCATATTCTGAGATTGGTTTGAGCTTGATTACTACACAAATTGGTAAGCCTATTACCTTGGACTCTTATACTAGTACCATGTGCTTGAACTCATGGGGTAAAAGCACGTCTGTGAGAGCTTTGATAGAAGTGTCTGGCGATAAAGAGTTCTTTGAGTCTTTGGTAATTGCTATTCGGTTGATCGAGATGGTAAGCATACTCTTGCTTCTATTGACATAGAGTATGAATGGAATCCTCCCCGTTGTTCAACGTGCTTAATATTTGATCATCACTCGGACAAATGTCCGAAATTACCCAAAACAGCCCCGGCTGAAATAAGGGATGAGGAGGGTTTTGTAGAAGTGAAAAAGAAGAATAACAAGAATAAGAATCGGCAACAAAAAGTTATTGGTATTCGTCTCACTAAACCATAGCCGCAATTGCAATATCGACATGTGGATAAAGGCGAGACATCTCAATCGGTTCTAAAGGAGAAGCAACCGAAGCCCATGCAGGTTCCTGAGCTTGTTGTCAAGAATTCTTTTAATGCCTTGGAGAATAATGAGGATGAAGGATTCTCTCAATTTGACTCTCCACAGAATGAGGAATTGTTAAATGTTAGTGATGAAAGGTGGATGAAGAATTTCAGGTTAACCGAGATGGCAAAGTTACTTCGAATATTCCGGGGGCAAGCACTCCCGTTAACGAGGTTTCAAATGATTAGTGTCCCTTCTTGGAATATTAGGGGTATGAATCTCTCCCCCAAACAAAGTGAGGTTCGTCATGTCATTAATAGTAATAATTTGTCAATGTGTGCTATCTTGGAGTCTCATATTGCTAGTTCTCGTTTGGATGGAACTTGTAAGAAGGTGTTTAAGCATTGGAATTGGGCGTCTAATAGTTCTTGTTGTCATAAAGGTACTCGAATTATTATGGGCTGGAATGCCGATGTTGTAGACGTGAGTATTATTGCAATTAATGATCAAGTTATGCATACTCGAGTTTGGATCAAAGCGGATAGGAAGGAGATTTTTTTATCTTTCATCTATGCTCAAAATCGTTATATTCAAAGGCGTGATTTATGGTGTAGCTTGTGTATGCATAAATTTTTTGTTAATGATAGGCCATGGTGTATTCTTGGTGATTTCAATGCGGTGCTCCACTTGGAGGACACTTTGGCTGGTTCATCTGGGATGGACATTTCTATGAGAGAGTTTCGGGAATGTGTAGATGAGGTGGAGCTTATGGATGTGCCTAGATCTGGTCTTCAATATACGTGGAACCAGAAGCCTCAAGGAATTGACGGTATTCTTAAAATGCTTGATCGTGTAATGGCTAATGTTTCTTTTAGCAATGGGTTTGTAGGTACTTATGCGGTTTTCCAACCGTATGGTATTTCGGATCACTCTCCAGCGGTTTTGCGGATTCCTTTATCTAATAAATCAGTTGCCAAACCTTTTAAATTTTTTTATGTGGTTACCACATTGCCGAGATTCAAAGAGGTGGTTAAGGAGGTTTGGGATTCTGAGTTTAGCGGGTTTCATATGTTCAAAGTCGTGAAGAAGCTCAAATGCGTAAAGAAGTCGATTCGGAAACTTTTGTATGACAAAGGTAATTTGCATAATAATGTGACCAGCCTTCGTGTGGAATTGGAGAGGGTTCAAGCTGATTTGGATACGGATCCTTTTAATACAACGCTTCGGGAAGAAGAGGCTGTGTATGTTCGTGCTTTTACAGATGCATTGGTCACGGAAGAGTTGTTCTTTAAGCAAAAAGCGAAGGTCGAATGGTTGAAAGCGGGTGATTGTAATTCTGCTTATTTTCATAATTCGGTTAAAAGTGACTCGTCGAAATAGAATTGATGTGGTTACTTCGGCGAATGGTGATATTATCTCGGGAGATGGTGTGGCTGCTGCTTTTGTGTCCCATTACGAGGCGTTCTTAGGCCAACCTGGTATTGCTCATCCTTTTGATTCTAATCATTTGTTTATGACGAAATTGGATGCGGAAAAGGCTTTGGATATGATTAAACAGGTGACTCCTCAAGAAATCAAGGGGAGTATGTTTTATATGGGAAATGATAAATCCCCGGGGCCGGACGGTTATACAGCGTGTTTTTTCAAAGAATGTTGGGATGTTGTGGAAAAAGATTTTACTTGTGCTATCCAAGAATTTTTTATTAATGGTAACTTGTTAAAGGAGCTTAACCATACGATTATAGCTCTTCTCCCAAAAGTAAAGTCTCGGTTCGAATTAATGATTATCGTCTATATCATGTTGTAATGTGTTATTTAAATGCATTACAAAGATCATTTCTAACGAATTAAGGAAGTTTAAATGAGTGATTAGTCTAACCAATCGGCGTTTGTTAGGGTAGAAGGATTTACGACAACATCCTTCTTACTCAAGAGTTGATGCATAATTATCACTTGGATCGTGGGTCTCCTAGATGTGCATTTAAAGTGGACATTCAAAAAGCTTACGATACGGTGGATCGGAGTTTTTTGAAAGAGGTGTTATTAGCTTTTGGTTTTCATGATAGGATGGTAGCTTGGATTATGGAGTGTGTTTCTACTACGTCTTTTTCCCTTAGTATTAATGGTTCTCTTCATGGATACTTTAAGGGTAAAAGAGGTCTCCGGCAAGGTGATCCAATGTCTCCTTATCTTTTTACGTTAATCATGGAGGTGTTTTCGCTTATGTTGAAAAGGAAGGTGCGTGAATCTGAATGCTTTGTTTATCATCGTCATTTTGCGGAATTGGAGATTCTAGATCTGTGTTTTGCCAACGATTTATTCATTTTTGCTCATGGTGATCCTAATTCGGTGATGGTTATTAGAGATGCTATGGAGGATTTCAAAGGGGCATCGGGGTTAATTCCGAGTCTTCCCAAGAGTACGGTATACTTCTGTAACGTTCTTAATCATGTTAAGCTATCGATCTTGCAGATTCTTCCGTTTGAAAAGGGGAGCCTCCCGGTTAAACATTTAAGGGTCCCGATGGTTTCGTCTAGATTGGTTTTCCGTGATTGCAAGGAGCTTATGGATCGAATTCAAAGGCGCATAAATGATTGGAAGTCGAAGTTCTTGTCGGCTGCTGGTAGATTGCAGCTAGTTCGTTCAGTTCTTGGTTCTATGAACGTTTATTGGGCTTCGGTTTTTGTGCTTCCTAGCCGTATTATTTCGGATATTGAACAGCTTATGCGGAATTTTTTGTGGAATCATGGGGATTCTAGCAAAGGTAAAGCTAAGGTGTCGTGGGAGGTAGTCTGCCTTCCGAAGGCTGAAGGGGGTCTTGGTGTTAGCCGTCTTGATACATTTAATAAAGCCCTTATGGTTCCGCATATATGGAATCTTTTATCTAGGAAGGAGACGTTGTGGGTCAAGTGGATCCATGAGTATAAATTAAGAGGGAGGCATTTTTTCGACATACCATGTCGTGGCTGTATGACGTGGGGATGGAGAAAAATTCTCCAACTTAGACCGCTAATTCGGAAGTTTATTCGCTATCGTATTGAAAATGGTGCGAGATGTTCTTTATGGTTTGATACATGGTCTTCTACTCAACCTCTTGCGGAGGTTATTTCATGCAGGGACATGCATAGAGCCGGGTTTCAATTATTTTCGAAGGTTACTGATGCGGTTCATAATGGGCCTTGGTCATGGCCTACGGAGTGGGTGACTAAATATCCTATTTTAAATTCTTTGGTTGTTCCTCAGTTTTCAAATAATGATGATACATTGGAATGGTATAATAGAGAAGGTATTGCAAAGGTCTTTTCTGTTAAGGAAGTGTGGGAAGGCATCCGTCCGCGAGCTGTTGAGGTGAGTTGGTATAACGTGGTTTGGTTTCCTAGTTGTATTCCTCGGCATGCGTTTCACATGTGGCTTGTGGCAAAAAGGAGACTTAAAACTCAAGACAGGTTGCGCCCTTGGGATTTGAATGTTCATACCAGGAATGTGAATTGTCCTCTTTGTGATGTTCAACCGGACTCTCATGAACTCTTGTTCTTTGAGTGTGTATTCGCGAGGCAGGTGTGGGATTCTATGAAAGGCTTGGCTGGTCTTCCGAATGTAAATGGCTCTATTATGGTTATTGTGGATGTTTTAATCCCTATAGCGAAGCATAGATCAGTCAAAAGTGTGATTGCGAAGTTAGTAGTGGCTGCTTGTTCCTATTATATTTGGTTAGAGCGTAATTCTCGCTTATTCTCTAATCAAAAGAAGACGCTTATTCAGGTTGTTGATACTATTAAGTCTAATATTAGACTTAAGCTTCTATCTTGTGCGTTTAGGAAGTCAAAAGATGCTTTGGAATTCAAGCGTCTGTGGGAGTTACCGGATTATATCTTTCGCTGATTGTTTTTATGGTTACGTCTTTTAGTCCGATTTGGAGGGTTTTTAATTGTCTATGTTGGGTTAAGTGGTTGTTTCCGATAGGAGTTATTGGCTATGTTTTTAGTTAGAAACCTTTTTGTGGCATGTCACTAAAGGTCTAGTGGTAGTTCAAGCTATGCTTGAGGTTAATGTGGTATTTCAGCCACATTCCATTGCACTTATCTGATTTTTTGGTGTAATATATTTTACCGGGGACTATTAGTTCCTTTTACCCATTTTTTTTTTTTTTTTTTTGTTGTGGTTCATGTCCTGCTTAGTAGATGTGAGATAGATTACAATGTATATTATGAGATATAAATAGTTACCGTTTCAAACAAAATATCAAATCTAATGTGTTGACATGATTTGTTGATCATGCCATTAAAGTAATACACGAACATAATGTTTAAAAAATATTCGAAGTAATTCATTTACTTAATGTTTAAAAGAAAAGAAAAAAACACACAAACATGTGGCATGTCATTTGACCATTTTATTCTCTCTTTTCTTATATCAACTTTTTCTTTTGTTACATATCATTGTGCGAAAATCTTTTAATAGAATTTATGTCCAAAAATGTCATAATGTATGATAAAGAACTAATAGAAGGCAATGGGAGATATTTTAATTGATAGCAAAACGTTCTACAGAGAAAAGTTAGCAACACTTTCAAAAATCATTGTGTTGTGATATTATGTATTTGTTTGAATTTTTGTGTGCAAACAAACGAGTATTAGTTTGTCCTCACAAAATTTCGAAACAAATACATAATACCACAACACACACAAGGAAATCTTATACCAACTTTTTCTTTTGTTACATATCATTGTGCGAAAATCTTTTAATAAAATTTATGCCCAAAATGTCATGATATATGATAAAGAACTAATCTATACTGCATATAATAGAAAAACAGTCAAAGGTGAATTGTTGAATTGTTGAAAAGTTGAAATTGGTCAATCGAGAGAGAAATGTATAATGTAATTAATACTTTTATTAAAAAACCAAATTACTTAAAAGTACAATAATTTATTCACATTGTACAAACAATTAAAAGCACAACTACCAAATTAAAAACAACCAATAAAACACTCCTTACTAAAAAGTACAATAAAATTTTCGTAACGTACAATTTAAATATGTTGTAACATAATCCAAAATATAAAATAATTAAACATACTAATTAATGTTTTTTTAAAACACCCTAAAATGAAAAGTACATGTTATTATACACATTATACAAATTAATAAAACATACAAAATTTCATACAAGCTAACAAGTTGATGGTACATATAGTTTTGAAAACCGGACCGGACCGGACCAACGTGTTCAACCTGGAACCGGTGTTGCCACCGGTTCGGCTAACCAATTAAAGTCATCCGAAAATGAACTAGAGACGCGGGTACCCTGCTATATCTTAACTATATAAAATGGAAAAATTGTCTGAAACTTGAATGTTGAAAAAAAGTCAAGATAGCTATGCATTTAATATGTTGAAACATTGATATGTAAACCAATATAAGGAAACTATGACTCATTTAATTTATTTGCTTTAATGATGTTTTAATCATATTATTGAATGTACATTATAATGTTATATCTTATATCTTAATAAATAACTAGTTATAATACCCGTGCACGCACGGGGTTTTGACAAAAAAAAAATTATTTTGTATTAATACTGAATATTTTTTATTTAAAAGTAATTACATATAATTATATACTTATGCACGAGTTTTCCATTATATATTAATATCCATTAGAATTTGTTAAAAAAAATTGTAAAAATTTCTCTTAGATAACTCAAGATTTAACTATATTTAGCAGACATATATGTTGATGTTGCTATTTAAATTTCACTATTGATATTATGTTGTACACAAGATGCGAGTTTAGTAACACATAATTAGCGTCGATGAAGTTAAAATATATTCCTTAAAGTTTTAAAAAAATGTTTTTCTACATATCCTTATATAAATAAATAAGAATTACATGATTCGTTGTTATAAGTACAATCACGTATATATTTTTTTTCTCATATTACAGCAACCCGTACTTACAATTTGATAATTATATTTTCGTTTTCAAAAATTTACCGTATTTAATATTCAAATTCGTGTCCACATAATCATACTTTTTATATAAAATAAATGAGTCCTTACTGAACTTATATAGTAAAAAAAATATTTTGATAATCCTATGCATATTTATATGTTGTAATTATAAAACAACATATATATATTGTATTTTTAATATATAAAGTATAAAGGTGAATTTGTTTAATTTCTAAAGTTATTATAAAACATGAAAACTTATAATATTACACTTAACCTTATATAATTTTAAAATCAACCACTAAAGTTTTATTAATTACCTCATATTTTTTAAGTTTTGTTTTACAAATATTGTTATAAGTATAATTACGTATATTTATTTTTATATTAAAGTAACCCGTCTTACAATTTGATAATTATATTCTCGTTTTCGATTAATTTAGCAGTATTTAAAATGTAAACTCGTGTCCACATAAGTTAAACTTTTAAAAATGAAATAAGTGGGGTTCTTATTGAACGTAAAAAGTAAAAAATTGATATCTATAATCTTATGCAAATTTATATGTTGTTATTTTAAAACAACATATACATTGTATTTTTAAGATATAAAGTATAAAGGGTATAAAGTATAAGGGGTATTTGTTTATAATCCAAAGTTATTAAAAACATGGAGCTTATAATATTACACTTAACTCTATATAATTTTTAGAAATTCAACCACTAAAGTTTTATTAATTACCTCATCTTTTTTTAAGTTTATATTTTCACAAATTTGACACCTATATTTTTATGTGTTTTTTCTATCAACCAAAATTTTTCACAAGATTTATTAAAGTTTGACCAGAATTAATTTAATTTTGACTTTTATTAACCAATCACATCACACGGTTTTGCTTACGTGGCGAAATCGAGCTCTCCTATTGACCAAATTGTTTTTTCAATAAGAATGAATTCTCTCCGATGACCAGACACGACCAAGTTGCCACAGTCGATGGTCAAGTTAAAAAGGGAAAAAAAAAATGAAAAAAAAAAGATTGAAAAGAAAGTGTGTGTAAATATCGGTTGAAAAAACAACCGATTTTCGTTTTTGGGTTGCCTCGGCCGATCCTCGACCTACACCCCACATTGGTCATTTCAAAGTTATTTTGTCGAGAAAGCTGATGTGGCACCCGGTGACTTGGATCATGACTGTGTCCAACTTTAAAGGTTGACCAAAATTAATTTAATTTTGACTTTTATTAACCAATCACATCTCACGATTTTTCTTACATGTGTGCCCCAATAGGCTCACATATTTCTAACCGTATAACATGCGTATCTGACTCACATATTCGAGCATTCCTACCATAAAATTCCCTATATAGGCACTAAAACATATCTTTGGTACATTAAAATACATTCATGTATTATCTAAATCGACAACTCAACAATTATACATTCATACCTTGAAAGGTGAAAAAATCCTTCAACGACAATCATGTGTTGATACTTACTCCTCTTCTAAAAACGTACACAAAAATTGCATTACACTTTAGTATGTGCGATAAGATCATAAAGCTAGCAAAACCACTAACATGTTGCATTATAGTGAGGATAACAACAAAGTTAGTCATAACATCAAATAAGAAAACTTCAGATTAGAACAAAAGGGGTGTTTGGTATGCTTATTAAATGTGCTTATTGGCTTATTCAATTACCATAACACAATAAGTTTATGATAAAGCTATAAGCTTTTTTGAGAAGCTTAGTAAAACAACCCCGAACTCACAACTAATTCTATCATAGCTTAGTGTGTTTATAGTAAAAACACAAATATTAAGCGTAAAACTTTTCAATAAAACATTAAAAAAAAAGATACTAAAAGTTGGTGTAAAAAAAGTTAAACCATGAAAAAAGTTACTAAAAACTATCAGCTAGATAAGACATAAGCTAAAGTTCTGTTGAAGTCTCTTTCGGATTCTATTCGGAAGTAAAAGAGGTTAACACATATATCATAAGTATAGAAGAATGGTTGTACCACATCCGTGATTACCAACTCAATAACATTATCGCGATATAAGAGCGTAATAACCCGATTAAAACTATATATTATTGCTTAATAATTCTTATGACGGACAACTATTACGTTTTTTTTATTCATTTTTTTATGAAACATCACATCAATGAATAAAGTTAGGTTATCACTTACGGTTTTTTTTTTTTTTTTTTTTTTTATTAGGAGGTGATTGCTATGAAATAAGGATTGTGATGCGTGCAATTTTTTTTATAATTTAAGGAAAACACCTTCTAAATTAATAACCCATGTTTTTTTTTTGTTTTTTTTTATTATTATTTTTTAATAATTAGCTTTGTAAAACGTTTTTAACTGACAGACATGTTGAGGTTGAGGTTGATGTTGTTGTTTAACTTTAACTATTGATATCATGTTGTACAAAATGTGCGAGTTTAGTAGCACATAATGAGCGTTGATGAAGTTAAAATATGCTCCGTAAAGTTTTTAAAATGTTTTTATGGATATCCATATATAAATTTTAAATAGTAATTCACGGGTCGTTGTTATAAGTAGGATCACGTATATTTATTTTTATATCACAGTAACTCGTGCTTACCATTTGATATTTATATTCCCGTTACTAATATTATAAAGTATAGGGGGTATAAAGTTTAAGGGGTTATTTGTTTTTTTTCTAAAGTTATTAAAAAACATGGAAAATTGTAATTTTACACTTAGCTCTATATAATTTATTTAAATTCAACTACTAAAGTTTTATTAATTACTCCCTCTTTTTTTAAGTTTATGTTTTCATAAATTTGACACCTATATTTTTATGCATTTTTTTTCTTAACCAAATTTCTCCACCAAAATTATTATGTTTGACCAAAACCAATTTAATTTTGACTTCTATTGACCAATCATATTGCTCGATTTTGCCTACGTGGAAAATTCGAGCTCTCCTATTGGTTTAATTTTTTTTAATAAGAAGTGTTTTGCAAAAACACTCCGAAATGATGTAATTCTTTTATTATATAAAAATTCATAAACTGAAAGATGAAGACAAAAATGTAACATTAACAAATTTTGGATTATTTTACAGAAATGTATACAGAACACTACCTTTGATGGATCATCAAGTTTTTGTGCTATGGTTGAGACATTATCCCTTGCCACAGAAATCACATTTAAGATTGTTTGGGTAGAACGGCTCGAATCTTTGTCAGCAAGGTAAGTATCAATCAAAGGTACAAGTTTATGCTATCAATTTCATTCCATCTTTAGAATGATTTTAGAAACTCTTTTGTTTTTTTAATTAATATATTCGTGCACTAAAATATACCATTAGCAAAAGTATGCGTGTAAGTTTGAGCACACATTGATACAGACACGCAAGTAGAGATTAACATAATTTAACTTTTTCAAAAACTAAACGGCGTCAAAGATAACAAACAAACATTTAGGGATTCAAGTAACTAGATTTTGACGAAAATTAATCATCGTTGCAGCTAGATACGGGTACTCGGCTGACCAAAAAATAGTTCTCAAAAACCATTGCAACTTAAAACAATGCTACAAAAAATGATTCTCTAACGCTACAAGTAAAGTTATTTGAAAAAAATTATTCACTATGAAAATTTGGTCCCAACTAGACATCGATGCCGCTAGGCGCGGGCCACTATTAACCTCATCACTGCCACCATTTGCCGAAATTGCGACCATCTTTCGATGGTTTAGGTGGTTTCAGGTAGTCTGTGATGGGTTTTTGGTTGTTGTTGGTTGTTTCGTTTGTCCATAGCGACCATTAACGAAACAATCAACACCGAGCCTCCTAACATTTTGAATAACCCACCACCGAGACACGACTTGTAACTTGGTGGGGCAGTAAATGAAGTTGTATTTGAGATCACAATTGGCAGCCAACGACAAAATCTGAGCCAAAATATTAAAAGTTGAAAATTTAGAACTCTTTGAATAAATTTCAGTTTCGAATTTTAAATTTTTGAAAAATTAAACTTTTGAGATTTCAAATTTTGGTTTTTGAATTTGAAAAGTTAAAATCTCGAAATTTTAAAAAGTTGAAATTTTAAAATATTAAGCTTACAGAATGTGTTGGTAAAAATTAAATAGTTTGTCCTATAAAAAAAATCCATTAGATGGAAAAAAATATTTTGTGAATAAGAAAGACACAGAAACGACTATTGTATTTAAATTGTCGCTAAACCGCTAACAAATAAAGAAAGTGTTAATACAAATAAGCCGTAAAAACGTTTATTTATATTTTACGATCTTCTAATGTTTTGTCGATAACAAAAGTAAAATCATTTTAACGAAACAAATAAAATACGTAAATGGTTTGAACTAATAGTTTTCTAGCACACTTACGCTTTCACATAAAACACTAAAACAAGTATAAGTGATTTTATGCTTTAGATATACATATGTACAAAAACTAGTGTTTACATATTAGGATAACATATACTTAACTAAGTATACACTAAAATGGGTAAAAACAAGTATATACTAAAATGGGTAAAAACAAGTATATACGAAATAGGTAAAAACTAGCAAATAGTTTTGACCCACAACCCATGGTTTTATTTATACCACTTAACCAAGTTCATTGTATCCTTAAGATACATTGTATCTAGAAAGAAAACCATGGATCAACCCATGACCCATGACCCGTAACCAAAAATACCCATGAGCAAAGAGGAGCGTACCACGGATCCCTAGCTTTGTCTTAGCGGATCCACTTGTGGTAGGGATCAGGGAAACGATGAGGTTTTTCCTCTATAAATAGTGAGCCATTTCTTCATTGTTTCTCACCCTTGAATCCCTTTCTAACACACTTTCTCCCGAGTTAAATCTCACTAACCTTAGATCCAGAGATCTATGTTTGTAGTTTTGTTTTGTGTGATCTTCTAGGTTCCTCTTAAAGGCAAGATCACCACCTTTGAAGTCGAGCAAGCTCAAGTCCATGAGTTGCCATGCTTCCTCATCATCAAGGCTATTGAAGTCCTCTTGTTGATGATCTCTTTCTTTCTTCAAAGAAGTGTAGTGTTGAAGACATTAGTGAAAGATGTCTCAAGTGTCAAGACGGAGATATTAATGAAGGGTATCTATCGTCCATAGGATAAGCACTTGTGGTAGATGCTTAGAAGTCAAGACAAGAAGCATTAGTGAAAGGTGCTTAAAAGTCAAGACAAAGAAGCATTAGTGAAAGGTGCTTAGAAGTGAAGACACAAGACATTAGTGAAAGGTGTCTTGTAGATCTAGTCAAAGGCATTAGTGAAAGGTGCCTTAGATGTACATTCGATATGGTGTGTTTCGATGTACAAGATAGACTAGTATTAGATCCAAGGATATTGATGTCCTTGATGATGTTGTAAAGGAGTAGATCTCCTTTGGGATTAGTCGTTGGTGTAGTGTGGTAGTAGTTCCTCTATTGCATTGGAACTAGGTGCTTAACCTAGTACCTAATAAAGGGTAGGCGACGTTGCGATAGGATTAGTTCTCCTAAGGTGTGAAAGAACTCGGTGGTTAGCCTAGCACCGTATAAAGGGTAGGCGACGTTGTGTTAGGTGTGGTTCGCCTTGGTGTGAAAGAACTTCGGTATTTAGCTTTGTCTGGAAAAGGTTAAGCGACGTTGTGAAGGCTTCTCGCCATAAGGAGATTGGTGTAGTGTTCGAACTCTCGAGTAGGTGACCCGGAGTGGAGTAGGGCAAGGAAGGTATCCTTGTAGCCGAACCACTATAAATACTCGCGTTGTGGTTTTGTGTTCTTACTCTTATGTTTTCATTACATATATTTATATGCTTGTTTATCAACATCCAACACATACAACCAAATAGATTGACATAAGTCGATCTAAATAGTTTAAAGGAAGTTTTAATTGGTAAAACTATTCAACCCCTTCTAGTTTTCCACAATTGGCATCGAGCTTAGTTACCAAGTTTCTTGAAGTATATTGTACTTTAAAACTTGATACGATCCATGGTTAATTGAAAACTACAAAGAAGGTTTTCATAAAACAAACACCATGTCTTTTAAAACTATATGTTTGGATGTTGATTTGATAACAACATTTTTCTTATTTATTTTTTCATTTAATTGCACTAATCTTCTTTATCATGTTGATTAGTCAAAGCTCATACCTACCAAGCTTTAGGAGTCGCTTGGTAACAAGAATACCTTCCTTAAGAAGGTATCTTAAACGTAAAGGAGCGGGAATAGTCTAAGTGACATTTTCTGTGTCATTTGTAAAGACATTCCTAAGTGCGCTAGAGGTATGATTTTCTTTTTACTTTGCTTGATAATTAAGTATACCTATTTAGGTATTTATATGATTATCTTTTGTGCAAATTACATGTTTTACATGAAGCTTCATTAGGAACCCTTTTTCTTACATACGTGTCTTATTTCTCGTCTAAAGTCGCGGTATATAAAACTTATGTTTTGTTTTCTTTTAATCCAATAATAAAACAAAACACGAATTTCAAAAATTCCTCCTTCCCCATAAATACTCCCATCGTCGACCACTCTATCAAACCCTCACTTTTTCAAATCTTCCAATTTCAAAAATTTCCTCTCACTCAAAAACTTCATCTTTCTCCTCATTCCATCTCAACCGAAACCAAGAAGATCCATCATCAACATGGTTTACATCGCACTCGTGCTCATCGCCTTAATACTCATCGCACTTGTGTTCCCTATGACGAAGTTCACATATGGAGACATTTACTTTGTGTTGTTAATCTACATTGGGATCATATACCCAATCCCTTGTATCATCCTTAGCATTGAAATGCAATATTACTAATAATCTTGTTATCTTTGTTATTATTTATTTTCTTGTGATTTATTTGTTTCATATTCCTTCGTGATACATTAGATGTCATGTGTGCATGCTAAAAGAAAATGTAGGATAAAACACTTCTCGTGGTATAAAAATGTAAAACCTTTGTTTTATCAAATTTGTTTACATTACTACAGATCCACGGATCCGGAAGTTATACTAGCGGATCCCTTTTGAAAAGGAACCGTGGGATCCGTCCTCTTGGAGAACGAGTTTTCATGCAAATTAAAAACTTTTTCTTCTAGAAGTAATACTCCACTAGAATGTCAAAACCATAAGTGAGTTAAGTGTCTTTCTTGTTTAAAAACATTGTTAATAAAAATCTAATAAAAACGTTAGATAATTATAGGTCGACCATAATCATCACCTCTTATTAACCCATCATTTCTATAGGTTCAACTATGACGCATGAATATGAGTTTGATTTTTCATTCACTAGCGTCTACACTCTCGAGTAGGTGACTCGGGGAGTGGAGTAGGGCAAGGAAGGTGTTCTTGTAGCCGAACCACTATAAATACTCGCGTTGTGGTTTTGTGCTTCTTACTCTTATCTTTTCATTACATATCTTTATATGCTTGTTTATCAACATCCAACACACACAACCAAATAGATTGACATAAGTGATCTAAATAGTTTAAAAGGAAGTTTTAATTGGTAAAACTATTCAACCCCCCCCCCCCTCTTCTAGTTTTTCCACAGAAAGCTCGCACACAAGTGCCTATTATTATAGCATTCAATATTAACTATTGAAACTTTAATCTAATACAGCAACCTAGAACCATGCCATAATAAAATAGTTTTTTTGAAAGGATTTCCTTATGCTATGAATTCAGTTTACTGAATGAAAATCACTTGCACTGAAATTTTGTCATATTATTGTCGTTAGGCGCGGACATTCGGCTAAATAATTATGTGTAACCATGCAAAAAAGGGCACACACCACATGGCTCGAGAAAGAGTTTTAATTTTCAACCGAAAAACATAACCAGAAAACAGAGCGTGTCAAAGAGGCTATTTATCAGTAAATATTGGTCGCCGCAACCATACGACAATACCACGCTTTACATTAACGCCACTATTTAACCATTCCATCAGAGAAACAGTTATTGAAAAATGATTCTCAAGCGCTACTAATACAATATTTCGAAAGATATTCATTCGCCGACGTAATTTATATAAAAAAAAAAACCAAAAAGTAAAAAGTGAAAAGTTGAAACTAAAAATGGAAATGTTAAAGACATATATTTCAAAAGGAAACTATTAATACACATCGAAAACCGGGTTAACCCCGGACGCTTCAAACCCTGTTTAATTTGACCTGTTTTCGAACCAACCTGTTGGGTTGACTCGGTTTAAATCGACCTGTTTTTTGACCGAAACGATTCAACCGGTTGAACCACCCGGGTCGAACTGGGTTTCATATTTGACAAAATTATATGAGAAATGATGAAGTAGTTTTGGAACCCGTGACAAATTTGGAAAAATGAGAGACAAAGTAATTGTAGTTTTTGTTGTTTATTTTGCTTTGACTATGTACTTTGTTCTTTATATAATGTTATTTTAAAAAATGTTGGTCTTACACAACTTAAGGGACTAGCATAATCGTCTTTTAAAAGTTAATATATATTGTATAGCTCTTTGTCCAGTATTTAAATAATATTATGTAAGTTTATTAGAATCATAAAAGTTAAATGGTATTGTTATCTTTAGCGATAATTATTTGTACCCCAAACATGTAGCTTTGAACAATTCTTAAATATCTATGCAAATTGATAGTACAAGATAATCTTATTATGGTGATATCAAATTTGTAAGGTTGCAAGTTTAAAAGCCACACACCAAATGATAAACGCTACACATGTAAAAAAAAAAACAGTTATCACTACCCAAATTTCCGACAAAACAAGAAAAGACGGTCACACATGTTGGCTATACCTCTAAACTACAATATAATATTGCCAACTAAATTATACCATTGCTTTTTGTAATGCTTGAATCTATTATTAATAAAATCTTAATAACTTAAAACAATCCTATTAGAAAATATACTCCCACACTTAGATCGATTCCACATAATTTTTTTTGAAAACTGTATATTTATGCTGTTATGCAACCACACATCAGAATTATAGTTATTCGAAAATGATTCTCTAACGTTACAAATACAGTTTGTTGAAAGAAACTTATAGGTCGTCGGAATTTTGCAGAAAACTAGGCACCGCTGCCGCTAGGCACGGGTACTCGTCTTACAAATACAGTTTGTTGAGAGAAACTTATAGGTCGTCGGAATTTTGCAGAAAATTAGACACCGCTGCCGTTAGGCGCGGGTACTCGTCTAGTAGAAGGCAATGGGGGATATTGTAGTTGATAGCAAAACGTTCTACAAGGAAAAGTTAGCAATACCTTCAAAAATCATTGTGTTGTGATATTGTGTATTCGTTTGAAATTTATAGGTCGTCGGAATTTTGCAGAAAACTAGACACCGCTGCCGCTAGGCCCGAGTACTCGTCTAGTAGAAGGCAATGAGGGATATTGTAATTGATAGCAAAACGTTCTACAAGGAAAAGTTAGCAACACCTTCAAAAATCATTGTGTTGTGATATTGTGTATTCGTTTGAATTATTATGTGCAAACAAACGAGTATTAGATTGTCCGCACAAAATTTCCAAACAAATACATAATACCACAATACACACACAAGAAAACCACATATGTTGCACATTAAATACTCAAGTATATTGTGTTGTGATATTGTGTATTCGTTTGAAATTTATAAGTCGTCGGAATTTTGCAGAAAACTAGACACCGCTGCCGCTAGGCGTGAGTACTCGTCTAGCAGAAGGCAATGAGGGATATTGTAATTGATAGCAAAACGTTCTACAAGGAAAAGTTAGCAACACCTTCAAAAATCATTGTGTTATGATATTGTGTATTCGTTTGAATTATTATGTGCAAACAAACGAGTATTACATTGTCCGCACAAAATTTCCAAACAAATACATAATACCACAACACACACACAAGGAAACCACATATGTTGCACATTAAATACTCAAGTATATTGTGTTGTGATATTGTGTATTCGTTTGAAATTTATAGGTCGTCGGAATTTTGCAGAAAACTAGACATCGCTGCCGCTAGGCGCGAGTACTCGTCTAGCAGAAGGCAATGAGGGATATTGTAATTGATAGCAAAACGTTCTACAAGGAAAAGTTAGCAACACCTTCAAAAATGTGTTATTATGATATTGTGTATTCGTTTGAATTATTATGTGCAAACAAATGAGTATTACATTGTCCGCACAAAATTTCCAAACAAATACATATTACATTGTGTTGTGATATTGTGTATTCGTTTGAAATTTATAGGTCGTCGGAATTTTGCAGAAAACTAGACACCGCTGCCGCTAGGCGCGAGTACTCGTCTAGCAGAAGGCAATGAGGGATATTGTAATTGATAGCAAAACGTTCTACAAGGAAAAGTTAGCAACACCTTCAAAAATGTGTTATTATGATATTGTGTATTCATTTGAATTATTATGTGCAAACAAATGAGTATAGCAAAACGTTCTACAAGGAAAAGTTAGCAACACCTTCAAAAATGTGTTATTATGATATTGTGTATTCATTTGAATTATTATGTGCAAACAAATGAGTATTACATTGTCCGCACAAAATTTCCAAACAAATACATAATACCACAACACACACAAGAAAACCACATATGTTGCACATTAAATACTCAAGTTCTTTCACATTGAGTAGCGATGTGGGACAAACATGTAGGTACATATCACAACCACTAGGAGTTTTCGTTTGCTTTGTTATTTTTATGGAATTGTTTGTTGGCAAAAGTTTCGGGGCTATAGGTTTGTCCGTGCCAAAAACCTCACCAGATGCAAGCTTATTTAAATTATGGGCTATAATTCTCTTCAAAACGTAATATTGATAAAAGAGCACGAAAACAACTCAAGAACCAATGGATCAAGTAGGCGGCATTATATGGTGAGGTTCTCTTGAGCAGATACAAAAGAACCAACTATACTGCCACCTACATCTGGTGGCTTCACCTGGCCCTTGCGATCAACTTCCAGCGTACCGGATACTTAAGTAGATGAGGCGTCATATTACTTTATCGGATGCATATTGTTCCAAGTTCTTCTCACCCACTGACCTCACCCTTTTCAAGCACTCGAGGCTCTTTGGTTGATCAAAAGTGCTCTCAAGTTGTCCTATATTTTCTGCCCAAAGTGACATCCTGACATCCTGTATCCATATATCTACACACACAAATAAAACATTTGAAGTTTTGACTAGTGAATAATATTAGTTGTAAATCACACGAGTTATCATGTAAGTAACACACTAGTTGCATGTGCACTTAGTGACATGAATAACATGCGCAACAAAAAGTAATAATTTTGTAACTTTTTTTTGGACTTTTTGAGAACAAGTTGATGAGAAACTAGGAACTTATTAAGCGCGTAAACAACTAAAACAAAAGCACGAGGGAAAGATTTAACAAAGACTTAAAATGCGACTAATAATCTATTGATTAAAAAAAATAACACAACCTTGACTTCAATATTTCAAAAATAATGCAATTTGATCACCACTAACATACATTGGAATTAAACCTACATAATAACGAAATGAGTATTACTATTTTTAATTCATTTGGCTCGAACTTGGTCGATGATGAAGGTCTATATTTGTAAACTTATTGTATTTGTGAGGAGAATCAAAACTGTACCTAAGTATTCGGTTATGCCATTGAAAAGGAAAATGTTAGGCCACGGCATCAATGATTAGTTAGAACCACCTTATATCGCTCCTACGCGTTGTTGTTGGCCAACTTGCTACACTAGGTTTGGTGAAAATGAGTAAACGGCGTGTGGATGCATCGAGTGGTATAGGGGCATTACTGCATTAGAGGGGGCCGGGGCGCTAGGAAGTTTGTAAGGATGCCAAAGAGTTGTGTTTACATTAAATCATGATTCTCAGTTTGCAATATATTACTCCCTCCGTCTCAAAATTATTGTCAGGAGACAAGAAGCACAAGGATTAATAAAAGTGGGACCACCATAACTCTCAACCACTCAAATGGAATATTCTCTCATTATATTCTCTTTTTCTTACTAAAATAGGAAAGTGGACAATTAATTTGAGACATCCATAAAAGGAAATATGGACAATAAATATGAGACGGAGGGAGTACTAATTTGCAAGTCCAAAACTTGAAAAAAATAACTTTTGTAAGTTTTTTATATAAACTGTAAAGATTTCAAGAAATACCAAAAAGAATTGTGATCTCCAGTTCTTTTCAGAGAAGATGAAAGAATCACAAAGCAACTATTGGTGATTCTATGTAGGGGTGTTCATCGGTTCGGTTATCGAGTTGTTCGATTTATTCTAACCAAACCGAATTAAAATTGATTAACCGAACTGAAAACTGAACTCTCATAACCAAAACCAAACCGAATAACTCGAATTAAATAATTTTAATTATTTATTTATTTATCTTTACTGATTTTTAGGGGAAAAAATAGCTTAAAAATGTTAATATTTATAGTATAAAAGAGTTTTAATATCTTTTTTTATATAAAAAATATATAAAACTATTTATATTTATTTGAATTCGGTTTTTGGTTAGGTTTACGGTTTAGATTGCTAGAACCATAACCGAACCGAGAAACGAATATTTAATTCGGTTCTGTTTAGTTTTGAAAAATTCGGTTCGATTACAAGTTTGATTCGGTTATTTTCGATCCGTTTTGATTTCGGTTTTCGATCTATTTAGGTATTACCCAAACCATGAACACCATGAGAGACAAAGATCCATGTAAACATTTTAACCTAATGGGCTTGTGACAAATCATCCCAAGGTTACTGCCAATAATATTCACAATGGGCTTTATTTTTACAAGCTTAAATTGTTGCTTTTGTGACACTGCTAAAGTTTACCATCTATAGAGTAAACACAAACTATAAAACTTTCTTTTAAGGTAACCAGCTATATAACTCTTAGACTCAAGAATGTGCACGAACAATTTATTATCCTTTCGTACCGAAGAATGCACGAATTATATGAGCAAGTTAGAACAAAAAATGCAATAGAAGATCATACAAGAGTACAAGACGCACACTTTCTATTTATCGGATGATAATAAGGGATGAGATAACCAACGTCTTATTAGTAAAAGAACACGAAAACTACTCAAAAACCAATAGAAACGTTTTAGTGGCCAATCATCCAAAGTTGATTCCATCACGTACCTTATCTCACTTTTACCACCAATTATCATAGCTATTAATTGGATTTATAACCAAAGAATTTGTGTCTCAATGATATCTCATATTAAGTGAGAAACTCATCAATTAAATTGTTATGGTTCAGGTCCTGCTTAGTAGGTGTGAGATAGATTATGATGTATATTGTGTGACATAAATAGTTAATGATGATGTATAGCACGTACAACAGGCCTATTGGGCTCAGCTTGGGCTATACTCTTCCGGGCCCAGGCCCAACAACAAAACAACCACACGTATCGGATCGACAGTAAGCACAATAACAAAATTGGCTACGGTCCGAATTCAAAGTCGCACGCACAATACTTAGCGGACTAAACCCATGGCCGTGAAAGGCGTTCTGTTTCCGCATCCTCGATTACTACGGAACCTTGCCCGACAAGGGTCCCACTCTGACCACTAACTTTTATATGCGAAATGTTAGGAAACCCTAGCATTAGCCTCGCCTACAAAAGGAGTTCTAATGCTCTCACGCCGGAGCTTAATCGCGGGGTCCGTCCCCACAGTAAGGCTAACGGTTTGCTTTCACTTGTACATGGATTCAATCTATCACTTATCACTTGGTTTAGTACACATTTAACCCATCAATAGCTTGTTGGTCAGCCTAACACGCAATACACACACATATATAACCCGTCACACTTTTTATACCAACAGTTACCATTCTAAACAGAATATCAAATCCATAATGTGTTTACCTGATTTGTTGATCATGCCATTAAAGTAATACACGAACATAATGTTTAAAAGAAAAAAAACATACAAACATGTGGCATGTCATTTGACTATTTTATTCTCTCTTTTCTTTTACCAACTTTTTATTTTGTTAAACGATATTGTGCGAAAATCTTTTAATAGAATTTAGACTAAAATACACCGTTGGTCCCTAAACTTGTATCGGAGGATCGCGATGGGACGAAACCGGGCATAATCATCGCCACGAGTCCAAACAGTACCAATTAAATGCTAGATTGGTCCCTTGACCAATAACGGCGTTGTCAACTTCCGTTATACCCAAAATAAACCCGTAAGCATGGTGCTGGCGAGGTAGAATAATCATTATGTGGTATACATTGTAGAACTGTCTTGTCCAATTTCCGCCATATTGTACAATATATCAAAGCCGGGTACTCATTGCTCATCCCAAACTTGTTTTGGAAGCCTACCCAGAAAACCCTAAGGCAATGTCTATCATAAAATCAAATAATCTGAGTAAGAAAATAACAAACAACCACCTTGGATTTACTACGTGGCGAGTAAGGAATATCCTTTATATGATGATCGTGAAGCGGAGGAAAGAGGCTGCAGTCGAGAGATATTGTAAGTCTTTTTGGTTAGAGCCTATTACAATCATATGTTAGTACAGTGATTAAGTTATTCCCTTTAGGTAACTTTAGCTTAACAAAGTTTTGTACATTTTTTTTATGATGGTGAACACGGATCGTTTAGCATGATGTTCCATTATGAAGGTACATTCAAATACTTTCGGTGGGATATATCAAGGAGGCAAGAAATGCCTTGTTGATCTTGTGGAAATAAAAGAGGTATCTGTTGATGAAATGGATGCTCTCATGACCCAAATCGGTTATGAGTCCGACAAACCAATTATTTCTACTTTCTTAAGCACGGTTGTACATTAGGCGACGGTTTGTTTTCTTTCCGTGAACACGCTAATCTAGACTTGTTGAAAGATGTTGTCATCTGACATAAGGCGATAGACGTGTATGTTGAAATAGGAAGACTAGATTAGAATTTTGTGAAATGTCCCACAATCAATTAAGGCGTGTTTTGGGAGATGGATGAAGATAGGAGAAAAGTTGCTCTGCGGCTATTCAATCATGTTGTGAGCGGTTGGTGTTAGATGATATAGATAATGAACATGTCCTAGATCGGTTTATCCAACTTACACAATTGCTGTGGACGTCAATGATATTGGTGAAGCTAGCAATTTGCCAAACATTGAGCCACTCTTTTCCACCTTAGATCGCTCATTTGCTAGCCAACCTGTTCAAAGCGATGGCGTGCTTTAGTAGTTGTTGATGAGGACAATGCTCTAAAGGAGCACGATAATGTTGAGGTTAATCTGTTTAGAGTGATTCGGGGAAGGACTTTGACAACGGTGGAACAACACTAGTTGATGTCAATAACACCTTTGAGGAGCACGAAAATTTTGAGGTTAATCTGTTTCAATTGACACGGGACAAGCATTTACACAAAGCGGTGGACCACTACTTGATGTGAATAACGACTTTGAGGAGCCTGATGTGGATGTAAGTCTGTTTCAACCGACTCGGGATAACATGGAAGAGGATCACATCGTTGATCTTAGTCATTACAAGCGAGTGACACTAGTGAATTTGGCAATGCAGTTGAACCAAATCAAGATAACACTTGTCAAGAGAATGATGCCTGACTTGGTATGCTACAAGTAGGTCGGACTCTTGATTCGGTGAAGAAGGAACAACATGTTATATAAGTGATGACGAGCGTTGGTAAATGATTTACATGATGGTTGATGAAGTATTTTGCGGTGACCATGTTAGTTTCCAACACGCATACTTTGCTAATGGCGTTTATACCACTTTTTCTATCTTTGGTCGGGTTTGCTCTGCGGGGAAGTAAAAAGCTAGTAAGAGAGCATTCAATAGAAACTAGGAGGAGTTGTTTTTGAAGAATGACAAAACAAGAATAAGGGTCGGTGTAGGGGTTGTGTTCGATTTCGGGCCCAGTGAAGGTCTGGGTGAATATTGGCCCATCTAGAAGTCCATTAAGCGGAAGGGTATAAGAGCATTGCTTTCGCCAAAAGTACCCTCGAAATACTACGCCCATGGCTATTGTTTGTCGGCGGGAATGGTGAGGCAGTGTCCGGTCGGTCGAACATATAATGAGCAACACACTTGTTTGCAATCAAGGAAGTCGAGCTTTTGACCTTTGCTATATCTCACGAGAAAATTACGGCTAAGTTGAAACAAATCCGAGCTTCTGTCGGTCGGTGCATAATCAACTTACCAACCAATCGACCTTCAAGTGTCCTGCAAAAGGTATTAAGGGCCAAAACCTAGCTATAAAAGCCATCGGGGTCAATTCAAGCTTCAATTTACCATGTTGAGAGATTATGTTCAAGAGTTGCGAAGACAAACCCTAATCTGACGGTGGAGATGAATGTGGAGCGACCTCGGATGAGTCTCTTCCAACGGAGAATTCAAGAGAGTGTATGTTTGTTTAGGTGCATTGAAGCAAGGATTTAAAGATTGTGGGAGATCGTTGTTGGGGTGGTGCTTTTCCATTCGTGGTCCTTTCAATGGTCAACTGATGATAGGCGTGGGAATTGATAGCAACAATGGTATATACCCTTTCGCTTATGCTTTTGTTGATTCGGATAACATAGGATCATGGACTTGGTTTCTTCATTGTTTATCCGATGATTTAGCACTTGGGCCAATTTCAAGCATCACTTTTATTCTTGACATGAATAAGGTACTCTCTTTTCTGTTCATGAATTTAAGTCTCCTTGTTTTGAAGCAGACGGTAAAGATATTTGATTTTGTGCGGGATATAAGTAGAGTCAGAAAGCGTTTTTGAAAGTGCGTAACACGATTACGTATTAAAAGCATACATGAGAAAATGAAATTGCAATGGAAAGGTAGGGCCTATAAAGACCATACGTGGAAATGTGCAATGACCTCAGCTCTTTGTCAGTTTAAAAGCTATGGTGATCTCAAGAAACTTAATCAACCAGCCCATGATTGGTTAAGTAAGATACCACCGATCCATTGGTCAAGGTCGCATTTTTCATGTAAGTGATCTATCTGTTCCACTTACTTTGTATTCGTAAATGCGGTATAAATATTACAATTAATACATGTTTATTACTTGTCATCTTTAGAAACTACTTCGATGTGTTACTTAATAACATGTGTCAAGTGTTTCATGAGAAAATTAAAGAGGGTTAAGCAAACCTATTATTACACCTTAGAATACATCGAGAATATTGTATGAAGAGGATAATGCATGTTCTTATGGTGATTGAGAAGAGTGATGGGCCATTAACACCAACCTGCACAACACATGCTAGAGGCTATTAAGAAAGAGGTCATTAAGTATAATGTGTTATGGAATGGGATCTAAGTTTCGAGTTAGTGGACCATGGGGTGACCAATGTGTAGTTAATGTTGTACACAAGACTTGTACTTGCGAGAGGTGGGAGATAACGAGTTTACCATGTAAACATCTTTGTTGCTACCAATTGGAATATGGTTTAAATGGCCAACAAGTCTGAGTCAGTGAAACATGGGCTCATCCTTGTTACTATCTTCTCACTTGGGAGGCTACCTACAAACACCATGTCCACCCTATAACTAGCTGTGTACATTGGGAAAAATCAACTATACCAACAACAATTGTTCCACGAAATCCGAAACAAACCCTTTGCCGCAAAAGGTAGAAAAAGAGTTAGGATAGCACACAATCAAGAGATTGTGAAGGATGGTAGGTCATCAAGGGCTTGGAAGAGTGTCGGTGTAGTATTTGTGGCATTCTTTGGACACAACCGGGTAACATGCCTAGGGTATGGTGGAGCTCAACATAGTGGAGCGCGATAAGGTAAATGTCAAAGGTGCCTACTAAAGGCAGTAGGAAAAAAGACATCCTAAATGTAAAAGGTAGCGGCAGATAAAGAAGGTCAAGGTGCGGGTGTTGTTCTAGAAAGCCAAGTTAGTGCGGTTCGAGGAAGTGGTGTTCAATCTACAAATCAAGAGCCGAGGCGAAGATCCCATCATACATGATGCTTCCTGTCACAATCCCAAAGAACTTCAAGTGAAGCATTTGCGATCCCATCATGCATGAGCAATCGGTCGATTTTGATTCGGTCAAGTGATGTTCAAGTAGTTTACGCTTCAACCCGACTGCTACGAAGAATGACTAGGAAGCGGTACCTTTGGAAAGAATGATGGCCTCACCATAGGTCAAATCATTATGCTAATTATCTAGACAATGTTTCATCTAGTTTACTATTTATTTTCTATGGACAAGTTATGTAATCTAAAAACATATCGTGTGTGGGTGTGTAATCAGTAGCGCTCGTGCTTTGAAAAGTATGCAATTTTATGCGGTGGAATTATATCCATTTGCATTAACTATGGAACCATGTCATTATTGTGTATTTTTGAAATTGACTAAGCTTGATGTGCGAATAGTTTGCGTCAAAAGTAACCAAAGCTAAAATAGAACATCATAAGAATGTTGACATTTAAAGTCAACCCCAAACACATTGCAAACCATCGCATAGCCATGAGGCATAGAAAATCGAAACAAACAAAAGCGAATACTTCATAACAAGGTTACTACAATTCAAGATACACAACATTAACCAACTAGCCTCATTACATAAAATGTTAAAAGCGTTATCCCAATGCATAATGAAGAACAACATCCAACTTAGCACCATGTAAATCTTCCACTTCCACACATCACCTTGAGCGACTACTAATCTTGCCTCAAGCTCATTTCTCCCTCAAAAGTCACGGTATGATCATTCTTGAGCGAGCACGGTTTCGGGATCATACCATCTTATCCACCGACAAGAAGACCCCTATTGATGGTTATGACAAGTCATTAAACAACCACCATTGTTGCAAACTTACACAAGAAATATTAAGGCGCACTTACTTGAGCAGGACAACCAAAGAATCGGCGCCTGGTTGGCGAGAGGTCCACAATCGAATAATAGCTTGCTTACCACACCAAAGAACGTACCATCTTGAAACAATTATCGTTTTGAAGAGGACGGTTTTGAAGGATAGTTTAGGGATGGGTCATAAATGTAGATCAAACCTTGTTACACATATATACTAGCTACATACAACTGTAGAACGGTTTTATTTAATGCGCTACGGTGAAAGACGGTTTGCCCTCGGCAAAATAACGTTGACAACGGCGATGATCAAGGACCAATCGGCATTTAATTGGTACTGTTTGGACCCGTGGCGATGATTATGCCCGGTTTCGTCCCATCGCGATCCTCCGATATAAGTTTAGGGACCAACGGTGTATTTTAGTCTAGAATTTATGTCCAAAATATCATGATGTATGATAAAGAACTAATAGAAGGCAATGGGGGATATTGTAATTGATAGCAAAACGTTTTATAGGGAAAAGTTAGCATCATTGAAAAATCTTTAGTCTAGAATTTATGTCCAAAATATCATGATGTATGATAAAGAACTAATAGAAGGCAATGGGGGATATTGTAATTGATAGCAAAACGTTTTATAGGGAAAAGTTAGCATCATTGAAAAATCTAAAAAAATTATTGTGTGCAAACAAACGAGTACTGCACAAAAATACCGTACGAACACATAATACCACAACACCAACAAGAAAAGGACACATGTTGCACCTTAAATACTCAAATTCTTTCACAATGAGTAGCGATGTGGGACAAACATGTAGGTATATCAGAACCACTGGAGTTTTCATTTGCTTTGTTATTTTTATAGAATTGTTTGTTGGCAAAAGTTTCAAGGCTATAGGTTAATTAAATTGTGAGCCATAATTCTCTTCAAAACTTATTATTAGTAAAAGAACACGAAAACAACTCAAGAACCAATGGTTCAAGTAGGCGGCATTATATGGTGAGGTTCTCTTGTGCGGATACAAAAGAACCAACGATACTACCACCCACATCTGGAAAATTTGGACAGCCGGGGAGTGGCTTCACCTGGCCCTTGCGATCAACTTCCACCGGATACTTAAGTAGATGAGCCGTCATATCAGTTACTTTATCGGCCGCATATTGTTCCCAATTCTTCTCACCCAATGACCTCACCCTTTTCACGCACTCGAGGCTCTCTGGTTGATCAAAAGTGCTCTCAAGTTGTCCTATATGTTCTGCCCAAAGTGACATTCTGTATCCATATATCTACACAAACAGATAAAACATTTGACTTTGTCATTTTGTGCCAATTAATGTGAAGTATTATGATTTATGAAGATCGGAAAGTTACCTGCCCCCTTGGAGCAGAACCTTTGCGAGCCCAAGTATGATGAGGCTGGTACGCGCCCATTGCAATTTCGGTGTCTCGAGTACCTTCCAATGAACGCTGGTTAATGTTTGCAGAGCCCAATATCACAAACTCGTCATCAACTATCATTCCTTTTGAGTTTACATGGATCATAAAACGCCGGTTTTTAATACTAAGTGCCTAGATAATCAATCAAAATGTTATGTTATTTATTGAAACAATAGGAAAATAGTACTAATCAAGATTGTGGCTTTAAGGTATAACGGATGTACTTGAGGGGTATTTGGGGCAACCGAGACTTTCCCATTTGTAGTTGGTTGTGTTACTTGAGATGACTCACGAGTGCCAAGACAGAAAAAGTTCAAGTAGTCTTGTGGCTCACGTTCATTTTCGAGCCCCATTTCTTGTAAAGCCTTGTAAATAACATCATACATCATTTGCATAGTGCGATGCTACAAAAAAGAAAAAACTTTAGTTTACAGTGACAAATTATTTACACGAATTGAATACCATCTTAAACTTTATAACCAAACATCTACCTGCCATAAGAGAATCCGTTGAGTAGCAGAATTTGTTGGATTGCCCTCCGGCCACATTGGAATCACAATGTATACAGCAAACCGCTCATTTGCTCGAATTTTATTTGCAATTTTTAGGGCGATTTCTATTGGTATCAAATTATTTGCACCTAGAATAGTCCCCAAAAGTTCATTTTATGATCATTTAATGTACCGTAAAATAAAAATTGGAATTCCTTACCTAAGCTTCTGTGGTTATCCCAATTATATGAAGAGCCAAGAAAGTATTGGTTTTCAATATATATGAAATGCTGAGCAGTACGAATCGCCTTCACATATGCGGTATGTATACTCATGTCTATGAGTACATTTTTCCCACATACTAGTCCCTGTCAAAAGGTAGCAAAAACTTGAGCTATATCTTTCGAAAATATATGCAATAAGCGTCCACGTGACACTTTTGACCCATTTACAAGGTATATTTTAAATATGTAGCTAACAATGAAATGGGTCAAATCATTTGACTCAAATGGGTCGAAAATGACCAGAAGTGTATCTAAATGCTTGTAAGTTATACCTTTTTAAGTATCTTAACCGTTTATATAGTCTTACTGAAAAATATTGGTCGGCTAACCCAACCAGTTTGACCCGTACCAAAAAAGCAAAGTAATCTTACCTTGCTTTTAGCATCTTTTGGGTCTTTGGGGAAGCCTAAACCTTTAACGGAGTTTGAATCAATCGAACGGAACACTTGCACATGCCAACCCTCTGGATCTTTCTCACTTGTGTAACGAGCATCAGTGATACCTATAATTTCTGGAATTCTATCAAGGTTAAGTAACACATCAAAATATTTAGTTACTTTTGAAAGGCCACATGGCTTTGAAGCTCTCAACCACCGCTCTTCAAAGTTTTGGAGTACATCATATGCTGCTGGACCTTCAAGCCGGCAATGCAAATCATGCCATGGCTCTCTTGGACAACCAGCAGTAGGCTCCTGATGAGAAAATGTGAGAGAACGAAATAAGACACATAGATAACGATCCTAGATCAAGAGGTTTCATTACAAAGATATAAAGGCTTACTGAATAGTTAGGATTGTGATAATCATCTTTGTGAAGCGTTTTCAATGTGCTAAAGAGAGAATGTTCTGGAGTGTCATACCGACCCGTACATAAGTCAAGACCTCCAACAAATGCCATGATCCTTCTCTTGATACCAGCATCAGCGTCCACTGTGACAGTTTTTTGATGATGTGAATAAATGGTTTCAGCATCCTGCAAAACGAAACCAAAACAAAATACAGCTAAGTACTTAAAAACTAGTTGCATTATGAACAAGAAAAATGTTTACAGATCGTCACGAGAACTTGTAAAAAAGACTAATCTAATATAGTTACCTTCTTGGTCCAACTAGTCTTTGCTAATGAACGAGGACAAAGTAATACTTGCACTGATGAATTCTTGAAAAAGGCTCGTGTTTCTTCATCATGAGTTTGCATAACCCCTTCCTACACATTACGAAAATAAAATTATTATTCCAGATAATCTTAAATTCAGACAATCGGTTGTTACTTTTAGTGTTTAAGAACCTACCGTTTTATACCCTAAAAAGCTCTTTGAAGTAGGATCATCCCAAACAAGTAGAAGCACTCTTACACCTTCTTCCGCCTTGCTTTTCAAAAGATCTCCCAAAATGCTATCTCTTGCTTTCGCACCATAACGTACAAGTTGAACTTTGTGATAAATAGACCACCCCGTGATATAAATCAAACGGCGTGCCTGCCTTATAGCATCACAAATATCACGCCAACAATCTCCTTGTACATATTTTAAGCCACGATCAAGCTTTATAGTTGGAAGGCTACCATCAACATGAGCATCTTGATAAAGGGTAACTTTTCCACCTTGTCTTAGCGGAAAATAAGTACCAGGAACACCTTTAAATTTGGAATCGGACCCCACTCCATCGTTGTACATGTCTATTTGATTCACTGGTGTATACTTTATCGACAAAGACAATATAGCATCAGGTTTACATGGTTGCCCACTCGCATTCAGTATAGGAAAAGTACCCTTAACTACAGAATTATTAACCAAAAGCTCAGCAGGAATCCCAACTGCACCTATTAGTTGTGAACCAACTACATCACTATCTTTAACAACAAACAACACTTCGGTCGTATAATGTGCTACTGGAACATAAAAATGCTGCATCCAAATAGGATTCTCACTATTATTTATAACAAACGTTCTCCCAATCACAGCATTCGCTACTGATACAGTCACATAAGGATCACTAGTACCCGAAAGGGTAGTGAACTTTTTATTAAACGCGTCCATGTTAGGCAGTTTATTAGCCTCTTTCACACATATATCCAAGTTGCCATGTAGCAACACTGTTTTTAAAGGCACCTCGGATGTGTTAAACGGAACAACTTCTACACGTTGCGGATGTCGTGATCCTTCATCACTTGAACCAGCCATCTTAGCACTACTCAAATGTCCCAAAAGTGAACCAATGAACTAGATTTTGAAAAAGATATGAGACTTTGATAATGGCTAGTTAATTAAGTGTCTTTATATAGAATAAACATGTTACATTGGAATTAATGTTGGTTAAAAAGAATCTTAGCCAAAATATTATATAAAAATGTGATATGATTCTATCTGCAATGAACAAGTAATGATTGAAATGAATGTGCCATGAATTGGAATATTTTTAGAGAAATGATATTATTTTCTATATGTTGGAAAATTTAGTGTGACTTGTGGGATTAGTTCACACTTTGTAATGGGTTAGGAGACGGAACAGACAATCTGGCATGGGTCCACGAACACCTCGACTCTTATAGTGGTTTGTATTGGTAGACTTGGTGAAAGATCGCTTGGTGAAAATCTCGCCATGGAAAGATCGCTTGTGGTTTCCACCGATAAGCGATGTTTCAACCGATAAGATGTTTCCAATCGAGTGGTGTATCCATGATAGTCTTGTAAAGATCTTGATAAGCGATGTTTCCATCGATAGGTTGTACTTCCACCGCAAGTGAAAGTCTTCTAGTGGAAAGATCATGGGAAAGATCGCTAAATGGCGATTACAACTTCTTTATGACCACGCTTAATTGGTCATGTAACCACTAACTGCTATAATGGGGATAATTATGAGGCTATTAATGGGCCGATTAATACTCATAATTCCATTGGAATAGCTCAAGAGTAACCTCCTATATATAGGAGATCTGAACATGCATGATATATATACAGAAAACACTAAGCACTTATAAGCGCAAGGGTTATTGAATTGTGCCTAATTCTATAATCGCATTTGGTCTTATCCCAAGTAGATATTCGTGTAACCCGCATTGGGTCGAATAGTTTACTTTGGAAAGTGATCACACGATTCCAGTGATATCCAGAACCACCAAGTGGTATCTCATATCACGACCTTGTTGTTTGTTTCTTTGAGCAGGTTGTTGATTATCTTTACCTGCCGTCTTTGGGACACCGACGCCAACAATCAAAGTAAACTATTTTGTGATAATCAATGGCAACCACGAAATGAACACACGGCTTCAAACTTTGCTGTTCGGACAAGTTTGAAGGGTGGACTTTAGGAGGTGGCGTAAGAATATGCACTTCTTGTTGTCAAGCATGAGTGTGGTGTATGTGCTTACTACACCTATTCATGATGATGGGATGATGCTACTTGTGGAGCGGATCGGAAGGAGGAGCAAATGGGAGAATGATGACTACATATGCAGAGGTATTATTCGAATGGTATGTCCGATTCTTTGTTTGATATTTATCGAACTTTGAATCTTCCAAAGAACGTGGATTCTTGGATGCCAAATATATGGTGAGGATGCATCAAGTAAAGTTCCTTGTTAGTAATTTCAAAATTACAAAATGACCGATTCAAGACCGGTTATGGAACAATACAATGAACTTTTGAATACTGGAAGGTTTACACAACACAATATGCACATGGATGAGGCTATTTAAGTCTCTTGTGTTATTGATGAACTCCTCCTTCGGAAAGATTTCAAGCATACCTTGAAACATAAAGGAGGAGTTAACTTTGTTGAGTTGGGCGGTCATCTGCGCATCGAGGAATCTCTCGAGTGCGGGATAATGACAAGCCAAAGAGTGGCAATCTTCTTTGGACCATCTGTTGTCAATATGGTGGAGCATAACAACTCCACCGTGTACAATGACAACAAAGGCAAACGCAAGTATCATGACAACACAAGGGCATATCCTAACAAGAAGGCAACACCTACTTGTTGGAAATGTGGCAAGACCGGGTCACATTAAAAGGGACCGCAAGGGTGTTAAAATTGGTGGTAAAGCCAATGGATCGTGCACTAATGGTTCAGGTGGTGGTTCACTTAACTCACCGAAAGGTCGAATATGTTTAATAAGTCTTTTCGATTTATTATGTTACATATGTATCCGAATCTTTTATGTGCGGGATGATGATGTTACGTGGTGGGTTGACTGTGCAACAGTTCATGTGCAAAGATAGAAGTTGGTTCAAGACTTATGAGTCACCGAATGATGGTTCTATTCTTCACATGGGAAATGAGTCAACGACCTTGGTGCATGGTCGTGGTTGTGTAGATCTTAGGTTTAGTTCGGAAAGATTGTAACTTTGTTTAATGTTATTCATGTTCCCGATATAAGGAAAACTTGGTTTCAAGTAGTGTTTTGAATAATCATGGATATAAACAAGTTATTGAATCGATAAATTTGTTCTTTCTAAATGTGGTGTTTTATTGGTTTTGGTTATTTATGTAATCAAATGTTCGGGCTTAATATTTCTCGACAATGTTAATTCGACTTTTGTGACCATAATCGACATCGATTCTAGCCTATGGCATGCAAGACTTGGCCATGCATTATAAAAGAATGCAAGATATGTCTAGGGATGGTTTAATCCTCTTTGACATGGACACCGAAAAGTGTAAAACTTGCATGTTGACCAAGATAACCAAGAAACCCTTTCGTGGTGTTAGTCGTGAGACTAAGATCTTGAGCTTATTCACAATGACTGTGTGATTTGCATGCCACTCCTTCTTTTGGAATAAGTAGTACTTTGTGACATTTATTGATGATGCTTCTAGATTTTGTTATGTCTATCTCATACATACCAATGATGAAGCATTAGATAAATTCAAAGTGTTTAAAAGCAAGTTGAATTACAACTTGGGTCTTTGATCAAAAGATTAAGGATCGATAGGGAGGTGAGTACATGGATACTCGGTACTTTCATCTGTTGGAATAATCCATGAAACGATCGCCCTTATACTCCTCAAAGAAATGGTATTTCGAAAGGAAAAAGGGTCAAGGAGATGGTTAATCCATGTTGTCCTATTCAGGATCGAGTCAAGGTTCGGGGTGAAGCTATGTTAACAACTTGCTATTTGTTAAATAGGGTTCCCAACAAAGGAACAAGGTTACCCCTTATGAACTCGGACTAAAAGGAAACCCAACTGAATTATCTCAAGGTTTGGGGTTGTAGGGTTGTAAGACTCCACGATCCAAAGCTAAAGACTTTGGGTGAAAGAGGCATCGATCGCATCTTTGTTGGATATCTTGAGCATTCCAAGGCTTTTAGGTTCTATGTTATTGAACCTAATGAATATGTTTCAATTAACTCCATTATTGAATCAAGGGATGCGGACTTTGATGAGAATAGATTCTCATCGGTTAGACCAAGTCGAGGATTCCTAATGGAACTCATGACCGGTGTATCGAGGTACCTAATGATGAACCATCGGTGGTCCCCGATGAGGTTGTGGTTCAAAGAACCCGAACACGTGCTCGGGAAAAGCAAAAGGGTCGGACTCCAAAGTCATTTGGACACGAGTTTCAACTATACTTAGTTGAAGGTACCGAGGATGAGGTCTCGGACCAATACTCCTATTGCTTCATTGTTGAGGATGACCCAAAACATTTGAAGAAGCAATGAAGTCCCGTGATATTGCTTTCGGAGAAGCAATCAATGATGAGATGGATTCCATCATGGACAACAACACTGGGTGTTGGTTGATCTACCACCGTGTTGCAAGCCTCGGGTTGCAAATGGATTTTCAAAAGAAAATGAAGGTAGATGGAACTATTGAAAAGTTCAAGGCTAGACTAGTCATTCGTGGCTTTAAACAAAAGTCGAATAGACTATTTTGATACTTATGCCCCTGGCTCGTGACGCATTACTATAAGACTAGCGATTGCATGGCATCTATTCAAATCGGTTATTCATCATATGGATGTGAAAACAGCTTTCTTGAATGGTGAATTGGAAGAGGAGGTTTATATGAACCAACCTCGTGGCTTCATCTTGCTCGCAATGAAAACAAGGTGTAAACCGATTAAGTCTCTTTATGGACTTAAGCAGCACCTAAGCAATGGCATCAAAAGTTTGATGAAGTGGTTTTGTCTAGTGGTTATGTTTTTAACCAAGTCGACAAATGTGTATATAGCAAATTTGATGAATCGGTAAAGGAGTCATCATTTGTCTATATGTTGATGACATGTTGATCTTTGGCACCGACCAAAATCGGGTTGACCGACAAAGGAATTTTTGTCATCAAGGTTCTCCATGAAAGACATGGGGAGGCGATGTTATCCTTGGTATAAGGATTAAACATGAAAGTAAAAGAATTTCTATCTCTCGGTCTCATTATATTGAGAAGGTATCGAGGAAATTCAATTACTTTGATTGTACTCCGATGAGTACACCTATGGATACTGTGAGAAGTCGATGCCTAATCATGGCAAGGTCAGATCTCAACTTGAGTATTCTAGGGTAATTGGTCGCACGATGTATGCCATGACTTGTACAAGGCCCGATATTGGTTTTGCAGTGGGAAAATTGAGCGGTATACTAGCAATCCTAGTGCTCATCATCGGCAAGCGCGAGTAGGGTAATCAAGTATTTGAAGAAAACTATGGATTATAGTCTCATATCTTCGTTACCCATCGTTGTTGGAAGGTTACACCGATGCAAGTTGATCAAGAACATCAAGACAATTCGCCTACCGGTGGTCGGGTATTCCTACTTGGTGGAGGTGCAATTTCTTGGGCATCCAAGAAACAAACTTGCATCACCAGCTCAACAATGGAATCAATTTGTGGCTCTAGCAATTAACGGTAAAGAAGTTTAATGGTTGAAAACTTGCTTCTTGAGATTCCATTGTGGCTAAACCTATAGCACCTATTTCTATCCGGTGTGATAGTGCGGCTACATTGGCTAAGGCTTATAGCCGGATGTACAATGGTAAGTCTAGACACTGGGTGTCGTGCATAGCATGATTCGTGAGCTTATCATGAATGGGGTGGTATCTATAGGTTTGTGAGATCTCAATGAACTTAGTCGATCACTGACGAAGGTCCGGCTAGAGACTTGGTTATAAAGTCCGCTAAAGGGACGGGTTTAAGTCCAACTTAGTCATCGAATGCTAGGACACCCAACTCCTCCCGAGGAAACTTAGGAGCGAGTTCAATGTGGAAAGTCGAACATTCGGTGGACCGGAGCACATGTTTTATTTACATCCCAAGGTTGTGCTCGAACCGCCGAAAGGAGGATGAAGTCTATACTTCTTAATGGTTATTTTTCTTTGAAAAGTGCTTGGCGTAAGCATGAATAAAGAGGAACCACCTATGTAAATGTTGAAGTTTTGCCGCTTGTGAAGCTTTGGACTTTTAGCTTTTACAACATTTATGAATTTGGATATGGACACATGGCTTGTATAGTGTCGGGAGCTTTTAAGTGTTTGAAAACTTGTGTGTATTTTATCTTCGTGTATTCAAATGGGTTGAAGGGTTCAATTCTTGAACACCCTAATTCTCGAATATTTGAACGTGTAATTTACTAAGATGGAAATTCAACCTCGTGACATTTTCGTTTATGCACATGTTTTGCTTGATGTTTATTTTTCATGCAAAGGAAGTGAACTAAATTGGGGAGGATTGTTGGAAAATTTAGTGCACTTGTGGAATTAGTTCACACCTCAGAATGGGTTAGGAGGTACAGGTGTACACCCATAAGGTCCATGAACACCTCGACTCTTATAGTGGTTTGTATTGGTAGTCTTGGTGAAAGTCTTGCTGGTGAAAGTCTTGCTTGTGGAAAGCATCGCTTGTGGTTTCCACCGATAAGCGATGTTTCAACCGATAAGCGATGTTTCCATCGAAGTGGTGTATCCACCGATAGTGCTATGAAAGATCGATAAGCGGTGTTTCCATCGATAGGTCAGACTTCCACCGCAAGTGAAAGCTTCGCCACCTGGAAAGATCGCTTATGAAAATCTTGCTAAATGGCGCTATAAACTTCTTTATGACCACGCTTAATTGGTCATGTAACCACTAACGGCTATAATGGGGATAATTATGAGGCTATTAATGGGCGATTAATACTCATAATTCCATTGGAATAGCTCAAGAGTAACCTCCTATATATAGGAGATCCGAACATGCATGATATATATACGTAAAACACTAAGCACTTATAAGCGCGAGGGTTATTGAATTGTGCCTAATTCTATAACTCGTTTTGGCCTTATCCCAAGTAGATATTCGTGTAACCTGCGACTGGTCGAATAGTTTACTTTGGAAAGTGATCACACGATTCCAAGTGATATCCGTGAACTACCAAGTGGTATCACTTCACGACCTTGTTGTTTGTTTCACGAGCAGTTGTTGATTATCTTTACCCCGTCTTTGGGACCGACGCCAACACTATATGTGTACAAGTGGAACCATCAACCAATGGTTAAGTCTAATAAGTAATAACCTCTTCATAAGATTAAGATTAAATGTTCAAACTTCATTCATTACATATTTCCAAGCGGTTTGAAAGGTCAAATACATCGCGTATATCTGAGTCAAAGACGTGGGCAATGGAATGGATTGGAATCATGGGAAATATATTCAACAAATGATTGAACAGCTTTTCTTCAAATAATTGATAAGTACAGTTGACAATCTAGACAAATAAAATACATATAAGTCAAGTTTATGTTTTTATCTCTAGCTGCCATATGATTGAGATGAAAATAACCTAAAGTATCTTATAGACATTTAGACCTTGAAGATAAAATTCTGTAACTTGTAGAAACCATGAATTTACATATTAGCTAGCACATTTCAATATTGCATGTCTTCATATATATGATCATATGCAGGGCGGGCTATGTGAGGACAGGGAGGGTCCCTACCTGCGCTGGCAGTTAGTGTGTTTATTGCGATTTCACGTGATTTTCGGAAAAATTTATTCCATCCCATTTAACGATTTCGAAAAAAATTGTTTCACCCCACTTGAATTTTTCTAGCTCGCCATCGATGATCATATGGAGTATATACTGCATCGAAACCACACATGAAATTTTAAGAACATTTCGATATGATCATGACTATTATCACAATACTAAACGAAAATGTGTTAGAAAATTAATCATCATATATGCATTCGTTACAACCTGTCATCGGCCCCAATTGTAAATTTTTAGTCACCATATATTCCATATGATACCTACTAATTCATATTCGTATCAACACATATTTATATATATGGAATATACGAATTTTAATTTTCCCAGGGTAAAATGTCTTCTTCTACCGCTTGCGCTTGGACTTGAGAGCAGTCATTGAGTTCGAGTTGCTATGCCAGTTTCTCTTCCTTTGATTGATGAACCAGTTGTTGATTTGCTTTAGTTGTAGCCCGGTTTCTTCCACCAGTTTAGCCTTGTCGTCTTCCTATAAAACGTGTCAAAACAAAATTATCGTTCCTAGTTAGATGTGAGTGTAAGAACTATGTAGCTATATATTATGTGTAACACAAAATTGATTAATTACGTACAGTTGGGTAAGGCCATTTCGCGTGTTGTTGCCACCAATCTTTGAGCACAGAAGTGGTGTCACCAGGTAATTTTCCAGCCCGTCTCTTTCGTAGAATTTCCTCTCTCACGTCCTCGATTTTTGACCTAAAACCCTGTTTGTATATATATGTATGATTTCAATATTTTTACAATTGCATGAATTGTGTAAAAAGTAATAATTAGTTTAGGAGAAACCTGTTTAAGTTCAATTTTGAGTTCTTGACGGACTCTTTCCATTAGAGAACGTTCGGATTCAGTAGGAAGAAGAGGGCCGAAACCCATCATGTCATGGCTTCCATCGATGCCACCAGATTGATCCAATGAGAAATCCATTGGCATCTCATCCTCGTCATCCGACATTGTTGCTCCCGATCCTTCTCCAAGTGTCACTCCTAATAACGAAATGTTTTTAAAAATAATAGACAAGAATTTCAACATTTTTCAAAATACTTATGGAATACGCGATGTGCACTTCAAGAAATGTTGCTCCCGATCCTTCTCCAGTGTTTGACTCAATTCCTCGATAGAGATTTCCAGGAACCGTCAGCCCTAGAAATCTATAACGAGGAACTTGGCCAAACTCTGGAATACAGTAAAAATCAAGAGATCGATGGACAAAAAGTGTATCCTTGACACAGATTCAATATAATTCCATGATATAGTCTAACATTATGATCTTGACTAATCAATTTAATGCAACCACCTCCCAAAATGTCTATTTTCATAAATTTCTTTGAAGTTAACGTATGTATATGTTATCTTATTAAAAACCCAACTTTGATTGAGACTTAGAGTAAATAAGAATCAAATAGTACAACCAGTATTAAGAAAAGCAGAAAATTGGCAGTTAATATTGCCCTCTGAATATTTCAAGTACAATAATATCAAAAGATAATCTTTTATATTTATTGAAAATAATTACCAACCATCTTTGGAATGATTTGTCAGGTTCAGTCTGGGAAGTTCTATCATTTTAGCTTTTGTTACGGAATGCTAACTCAGTCTCATAATAAGTGTCCACTTTCATAATACACAAAGTCTATTTTCATTGATTGAAATATAAAGTGTAAAGTTATTATGAGATATCTCAAAATATTAATGTGAACACTTAATATAGGACGGCGAGAGTATTAGTCATTAACTAAAGTATAACAAACCCTATAAGCCGATAATTGTGAGGAAGCAATCATGTTTAGACTATTCTTAAACAGGAATCACTACAACAAATATGTCATCTGTTCGCACTTCTTTCTACATACTTTTAAAGAATGCAAACTTTTTCGTTAAATTATTCTCACATATAAATGCGTATAAATTTTATGACATATATAAACGCGAAATATCTATCACATTTCCACACATAAAATTGTAACGACAAATTATTCAAACTTAAAAGTGTGTATAAGTATAAACTTGTTCACACTTTATAATTTTGGAGATCAATAAGTCACACCCAGTTGTTCACACTTCCCCTAATGTAAAGAAATTGGTGTGACAAATTTATTTCCAAAACTTAAAAGTGTGAACAAGTTTATATTTCTACACACTGATAAGTGCAAATTGTTTTTATTTATAATTGTAAGTGTGAAAAGTGTAACGATTTTTAATGTCTTTAACGCTTATGAATGTAACAAACTTTATACATTTGTAAGTGAAAAAAATCGATTTTTCACGCTTACTAGAAGTGTATAGGAAATGGTGTGTACAAACTGCGTATTTGTTGTTGTGAATTAAGAGATGCGAGTAGTAACTTTGATACAATAAGCTTCACATCTCAACCTAAATAGAACTAAAAACTTCTTTAGTGGATTTATATTTTTACAAATAAGGTTTTGCTAACATGTATTACGTTTTTCTTATCTAACTTCTAAAATTAAACAAGACATAAGAAAATGGGAATTAATAAATCATAGAGTTTCTTTCATATAAGATAGTCATAAAATAAATTCTACTTTGGTGACAAAAATAATTATTCCTAAGACTAAACCCTACATCACGAAACAATACCCCCAACAAACATTAATATTTTAAAACAAAAGAACAAACCACCAATATATTTTAATTTCTATTGGGTTTTGCTTAAAAACTAATTAAAAAATATGAGTTGTTGTTAGGTGATGTTTGTTTTGTTGTCACTCTTGTTCCTTCATCAACTCAACTAACTCAACCTTCCTTCTACTCCTAACCATAATTTATTTATTTTAAAAATATATACCAAACTAATTAATATATCTAGAAAAAAATAATATCATCACCAACAGCCACACACCACACCCACCTTAATATCTTGCCAATATTATTTTCTTAGCCAACTTTTTTTTTTTTTTTTTTTAATCTATATAGCATACTTTTAAATTTCGATGGTTTGATACAACGTATGACCAGTTTTGTATATTATTTGACGATTTACTCATTTTTCGGTTAAATTTGAGTGTATAAACTAAAAGTAAAATCGTTAAATAATACACAGTTACACACAACTGATTATATGGTACATCAAAAAGACCGAAAAAATAACAAGTTAGGATACATTTGAGTGGAATTAGACTTTCTTCCTTTAAAAACTTTAGTGTTGAAAAAGTGAAATATTTTTTTCACAAGAATAGTAGTAAAGTCTAGAACCCAAATCAGAACAAACATGTACTATCAAATACATGTTTTAGTATGTGAGAGAGAATTGAAGGAAATTAAATGAAGTACGAACCAGTGAGAGCTTGTAAGTTGTGTTCGATTTCACGGCATGCCATGACAGCTTCAACAGCATGAACTCTGACATGTTGTTGCAACTGTTCTTTAAACGAACATAAAACTAACAAATACTGTGCCTGTGTTCCAATAATTTTCATCAAAACAACATAAAACTTTAACTATTTTACAAATTCATTTTGACCACTTTATTCAAATAATTGTCTATTTATTGCGTTTCTTTAATACCTATAGGTGACCACAAACACTTTTTACTTTTTTAAACTTATTTTACATTTAAAAAAAAAAAAAAAAAACCTGGGACAAACAAGACAAAGCTCAAACAGTACTAGGTTTGTGTAATGTCAAAAATATAATCTTAGATATTAAGGAAATATATGAGTTGTCATCAACACTTTATTGTAAAATAATTGCATGTTAAAAGTAAATTAAAGAAAAAAAAAAAACAAACAAAAAAAAAAACAAAATCTTGAACAAACATCTGAACAAGACATGTCTCAAACGGTACTAGGTTCTTTTATGTGTGTGTGTTAAAAAAAGTCAAAATCTTGGAAAATTTCAGAAAAACAGACTACAAATTAAACACTTTTTTTGTATCTTATTATTTTCTCAAGTCATAGTAAAAAAAAAAAATTACTTACTTATTTCACCTACTAATTGCATGTTAAAAATAAGCTAAAAAAATCCAAAATCTTGGACAAACAAAACATATTCAAAGTACTAGGTTTGTAATTAAAAAAAAAAAAAAAAAAAAAAAAAAAAAAAAGATATGTAAGTACCAGAAAGTTATCAAGTTCTTGGCGATCATGTGGAGACAAAGGCTGGTTATGATGGTCAGAGATATAGGAGCGGAGCAAATGATGAGACTGAGACAACTGAGCATCAATCAACGGCAGCTGATCAATCGGAGTAGCGACGCGTAAGCACGCCACATGAGCTGAAAGAAGCTGTTCATATAAAGGATGGTTTGCTATCTCAGCCTTTATATGACGGTTGTTTGCATCACCAGAGAGAGATATATGGTCACTAAAACCACTCATCATTTGTTGTTGTTGTTCTTGCATTGCTTTCTCTCTCTCTCTCTCTCTCTAGCTAGGTAATAATGAAAAATGAAAATGAAAAAAAATGGTGGTTTTAAAGGATTGTTATCATGTGAATAAAAAGGGTTTGCAAAACTGGACCACTTTGTACTTTGGAGAAACTTGGCTAGCTGGCTGCCTTTCTATGGCAGTCTAGAGAGATTTTTTGTTTAGATATAAAGATGTGTATATATAGGTAGAGAGATAGTGTTCATGATAAAAGGCTTGTGACTAATATTATTAAAATGTGTGAGTTTTTGGGTTTAATATATGCTAATTGCAACCAGTTTTGAAATAGTCACGTCAACTTTTTGAAGAAGCAAATATTTATCTGATTTAAATCTGTGTGGCGGTGGATTCAGACCCAGTAGATTAATCAGAAAAAACATGCTAATTAAAAAAAGATATATAAAGAGAAAGTATATATGATTAGGGAATTGATTTGCACACTACTATTTTTTATCAAGACATTTCAATTAATGCATCAAATAGTTGTATCATATTTATAAGGGTTTTTTTTAACTTGTGTCTTATAAGCGCAGTTAAGACACAATAAATACACATGGGTCCATTAAAAAGTATCATAGATCCACATAAAATATATCTGTCAGTCTTTTATATGGTCGCATGTCTTTATATTTTGCTTTCAATAATTATGGGTGTTGATACTCACATCATTTTTTTATACATACATCATAATTGTGCATTACTGTCTTGTACAATATGCATTAAAATGTTATATAGTATAGTATAAGTATAAGAAAAAAATTATGCAAATATCAACCTCCAAGAATTATACATACGCAAATCAACTCCAATATGATTATTGGGATCTTTTTATGTGTGTTTTAAAATGGTGTTTTGAGTATGTGTGAGAGATGAGGTTAAGGTTCTTATTGGGATCAGAGACAAGAAACCTTTCTATACTAGTTCTGAAAAATCACAGATTTAAGCATACAAAAGAATCACTGCTTTTTCAGGGTTGTATGATGATGATGAGCATCAATACACAAAAAACAAACAAGTAAACACCCAATGATTTGATAATATAAAATAAAATATAAATTAATTAGAGATAATGTTTTTTAATGATAATATAATTATGTGATTTGATGATAAAGAAAGAGATAGGATACTTGTCAAATTGAAGGATAATCTCACCATGAAAGATATGTCTAAAGGGCCTGGGGACCAATGATATTTGTTGTTAGTATTAATTAATTTAAAGTTAGTAAGGTAACATCAATTTATTATTTGACTTGATATTTCTTTAAAAATAGTAACTTTATTAAAATTTATGTACGAAATATATGATCAATATCAACATTACAAATAACGTAAGACGTGACGTGATGATATGATTAAACCTCACGCCTTAAGAGTTATGATGAAGCCATGCTTTTTTTACGTGACTAAACCGACACAAAAATATAAAACTATTTATAGATTTATAGGTTCTGAGAGTTCTAAAAAGTGTTATACATAAGGAACAAAGTCAAGAAACCATCCTTCTATGTAATCTTCATTTCATTCAAAAAAATATTTTTCGTCGTAGTTGAATTCAAAAAAGGCGTCATGCCTCGCATTTTTAGCGCGCCTTATCACGTCTTTCCACGCCTCATCTCACGTCACGGCTATAGCCGACGACTTGGTCTATTGCGTAACATGAAAGTCACGTCTCGTCTCATCTCACGTCGCGCACGTCTTTTAAAACCCTGATCAGTAGTAACATATGTATTAGACCGGGTGTTATAAGAAAACTCAATACTGCATTTATCATTGTCATATCAACATAGCGTCAGCTAACTAAATAACACACACCCACACAAAAACAGTTCCAAAACTCGGTCATGACCGAGTTTTCAAATTTTGGCCAAAGACGCATGCTTATGGAGTAACTGTAGTAAGCAAGACTCTGGTGAATTGACTAGAGCTTAAAGAACGGCTAAAATGTTACTGGTTGAGTTAAAATCGTTATTATTGCGATCTTGAAAGAGAGTATCTTTTGACCAAAAGTTCATTTGTTTTAGAAAAGATAAAATATGTGTCTACACTGTAGTTGTCTACTTACTTTGCTTAAATTTGTTTTAGAAAAGATAAAAATAAAGTTTAACTATTAATTTTATATATTTTACTGTAAATCTTCGTACATTTTTCATCTTCTATAATGACATTCTACTATCTTCTTTTATCATTTTATTATCAACCAATTTGCTAGAAATCATGTTACAAGAGGATATCAAATCGAGTTCATTGATATGAAGAGGTTGAAACTTCATTATCCATCAAACCTACGTATGGTGAAATGCTATTTAACGTATCTTTTGCATTTCTCACGTGATTTCCTACACGCAATTTGATGTCATCATGACATACATATATAAGTAGGGGTGGAAGCGACGAAATGTGTTCGAGTGGCTAAAACCGGCTATCGGTCGAACAAAAACGACTTCATTTATATTTTATATTTCCTAGAAATTTTCTTTTATGCTTTCGATTTATTGCGAGCCTTAAAATTTGAGTAAATTAAAAATTTATTAATTCTACTATCTAATTGCATGTTAAAAGTAAATTAAAGAAAAAAAAAAATCTTGAACAAACATCCGAACAAGACATGTCACAAACGGTACTAGGTTCTTTTATTTTTGAAAAAGACAAAATAAGTCAATCTTTTTGAAGTCACTTACTTAAGTAGTTCTTGAATCATGCATTTTGAATAATTTAACACAGTTGACACCTTTTCTTTTATATAAACCAAACATCGAATTTCTTGTCATTTTCAAAACTATTACTCCGTATTAATTACATCAATTGATTGACATCAAAGAATCATTTTCAGCTATGTTTATGAGATAATATAAGAATAAACCTTAACTTCAAATCTTACGTTAAATCATTTGACAGCATCGGATTGTTTTTCGGATGTTATGCCTCAAATATGAATTAGATGCTACTCCAAAACTTTGCTCCAACTTGCCGACGCAAATCGACATCGATCCCTTTCCAAAAGAAAAGTTCATCCAAACATTGTTCGTCATCCACCATTCATTCGAAACAAATGGTTCTATACACATATTTCGACTGCTTAATTAGCTAAATATGAAAATCATTCAACAAAGGTGAGTTTCATCCAATTCAGAGTCGGTCAGAATAGTACATAATATATTTGTACAAATCATATACACGCATTAATCATGTATTTAGGCATGTGTTTTAGGTCTAAATAGCATTATTGTGAAACGAATACTTTGTAACAATCGAAAGATGTATAATAATAAAGGAAGTTGGCGAGAGTTGAGCTGTCACATTGAGCCTCCTTAATTGGTTGCTGCTTTTAATTCCACACATTTTTTTTTTTTTCATTTCTAAGTCATCCAAAAAATGTTTTTAATTATCAACAAACTTAACAAGAGTATATTCCTATGCTACCTAAGTACCAATAACGTATATTTAATTACTATAGTATGAACAACCAAAAGTATATTATTTCTCACCTTGACACGAAGTATTGCTATAATTTAATTTAAAGACATTTAAAAGTTTATTACACACCATATGTCATTGATCCCATGAGTTCTTAATTATAATGGTTGACATCACGGTTTAAAAGTCGTATGTATATTAAGGATGCATTAAATAATCCTTAATCTATATCTATTGAACTTAGGCTGAACACACTAGATCGGTTGATCCATTCGGTCATGGTGGGTTGTTGTCGGTTGCACCCAATGTGGGAAGTGGGTTGCGATCGCTCGAGCATCAACAAACATGCAAACTAGTTCGGTTTGGCAACCGAGTTTGTATCTCACAAATGGACACAAATTTGTAACATTAGGTATTTAAAACAAAAAATTAATTGGGTCACCATCTTGTGAATTAGGTTGTCGTCGGTCGTCGGAGAAAAACTAACGTGATGCGGGACCCGGGTTATCACTGTTCACCTTATGGCGCAAAACACTCGATGTGAATTTTGTCATTTGATTGTCATGCATGGTTTATGTTGGTATTTGTGTTCAAGGACGTGGTGGACAACAAATGACTCCGCGTGTTCGAAGGATATTGACTGGAAGAATAGAGACCGGATGGTCGAAAAGAGGAAGAAGAGCACACTATAATCCCACATAGGTACAAGTGGAGATATGCTCATGCCTAATATACCACATTTTGTGTAGAAAGTATGTTTTAGGATTAGTATAAAGTATACTTTGGTTTCCATAGCTGGTAAGGTTAACAAGCTCTGGATCCGACGGATAAGTTTATATGAATTCCTAATTTTTTATGGTATTCTTGTAAAAAGTTTCCAAATTTTCCTTACAAATGATTTGAACAAGGTTAAAAAGCCCGCGCATTGCCGCGGAAAGGGGTTTATAATCACGCAAATTCGATTTTTTATTTGCTTCTATCCATAAGTTTCTTTTTTGCGAAATCAGTTATTTAAGTTACACTCATTTTCTTTTAAGTCTGGGTATGATAGAATGATAACTCATAGAGTAATTTTTGATATAAAAGATGGTGAAAAACAATGTTTATAAATTCTATAATTTTAAATTCTTTTTTGGTTTGGTAAGGTTGCGTTGGATGCAAGGAAAAGCATATTTCTGGTAAGAATGTTCTTGGTGACATCAAACATAACCACATATACACTTTTCTATTCCTTAATCTAGAATTAATCAATTAAATTGATCCCTCGTGGTTCATGATTTGTCTAGAATACCGACTTTAATTTAATCGTATTTTTTGATAAAAAATAATTAGGAATTCAAATATTATTTTATAAACTTTTGTTAGTGTCGTAGATGAATGAACGGAGATTCGGTGCAAAACTTTATACGATAACGAAATATGATGATCAATATAATTATATATTATATCAACTATTAAAAAAAGAAAAGAAAACAAACATAGTATTTTGATGATCTATCTTAAGTTCTAACATATAATTACAACATATGATAAAATTGTACGACATTAACAATTTTTGTTGGAAGAGAATTATGAGGCCTCAAATATATAACAAGTTATATACTTGAGGCTCTAAAAATTTGAGGCTATGTGCGGTAGCATATTTCGTACACCCTCGTATACGACTCTGTTTGTAATAAATATAATTTGGCTTATGTAATTCTAAACATTTTTAATGTGCAAACCATGGTTTTAAAAGGCGCGCAAAGGTCACGCAAAGGCGTGAGGCTTGGTCATGCCGCCACGCCACGCGTTATGCCGTCATATGACACGTCTTTTTTAAACTTGATGTATGTGAAATACGATATAAATATATAAATATTTATATATTTTGGTCGCTTTACGCTACGTTATTATAAACGCAAAACTTCACCTCGTCGATAAGGCGTGAGAACTGATCTAAATACGCCACACCACACCACCGATTATAATCTTGGTGCAAACATATTAATTGGTAATGCCGACATTTGATTTTTTTTTTTTTTTGAACTCTTTAATAATTTGATCCTATATGTCACCTAATCAGAATTTTGAAAACGTTATGTCACACTAATATTAACTCGAATTGATGTCGAGATTAATGTGAAAGAAAAGGTCATACATGGAGAAACTTGTCGAACTTTATAAGATGCAAACACGTGATTATTTTCACTATAGACGAGGAGTGTTTAAATAATTTACAACTGAAAAATATAAATAAATAAATAAAAATTTGTGAATTCCTTTGTTTGTGAATAAGTAGGGATGAGATTTTGAGTAATCCCAGAATCGAATCATGGCCGTCTAAAGCAGTGCGATTTTTAAAATACGATGCAGTGCACGGATACGAAATAAGGTGAAAAAATTATCGGGACCACTAATTCGATGACGGACCGGTGCCAAATCGAAATTCCGGAAAAACGGGAAAACCCGATTTCCGATGCAGTATCGATATCGAATCCGTTCGATGCAATCTGGTACCACTAATTTATGCACGGAAAAAATCGGTACCACTAATTCATGACGAGATCGGTCGTGCTCATCCCTATGCATCAGTATATCGTGCGTAGGGTGTTCATCGGTTCGGTTATCGGGTTATTCGGTTTATTCGGTTCGGTTAGTTCGGTTAATTTTTTTTCTGGGTATAACCGAAAACCGAACCGAACCGAATTTAAATTTGCTTCAACCAAACCGAAAACCGAACCGAATAACCGAAAACCAAAACCAAACCTCTATAACCGAAAACCGATGTAAAAAAAAAAAAAAAAAATATTATCACAGTTTGACTCTCTTACTTTATTAGAATTACACTTTTGGCTTTTTTTTTAAAATTGTCAAGCTCCGCCACTAAAACAAAGAATATGAATGTAAAATGTAGCAGTCGGACTCATGGTCGATGATAGAGAGATTGTTTATGTGAAGAGAATATACTCGTATAATGTGATAGTTATAGAGATTAGGTTTACAAAACGAACAATAAAAAGATATGATGCTCATTTATTTGTAAAATCAGTCGAATTAGAGCAGAGCCGTTTGTTCAGAAAAGATGAGCCGGCTTGTAAAGTAGAAGCCGAGCCGAGCCGATGAATGTGAGCCGAGGGGACAGCTGGAGATGTCGGAAAGTCCTAAGAAAAGGGACAGGTGTTTAGAGTGGTCCCTTTTTTAACCCCAGAGAAAGACAGAGCCGTCTTTTTCATAGCCCCTTTACTTTTCTATATTTACATATTCGGTCCCTCACCTTTTCTACAACACTTTCCCTTTTTCTTTACTTTTTTTCCTTATACATTCGAATCTATTTTTTCATAGTAATAGTCATTAGCAAAAAGTGTAATTTAATTACCCAGTATCATGCATAAGAAAGTCTAGATAAAGTAGGAGAGATCGGTCGATCCCGACCCGCCCGACCCGAATCCCGACAAGTGCAACATAAACCACCCCGACCCCGACAAACACGACTAATATGATTCGGGACTCGGGACGGACGGATTCGGCTTTGACGGCTTTGTTTGTTGTTTTTGGTTTCGGCTGTCCCGACCCTATCCCGACAAGTCCGAAACCCGATTAACTCGAAAATGAAACCGACCGACATGCTCGACCAATACGATTCGAGACTCGGATCGGACGGGGATTCGGGTCGGTTTTGCCACCCCAAGATAAAGGGTAGTTTGTTAAAAAGTGAATGAGGCGTGTAGCGATGATGCCACTCATCCCTCACGACTTTTTAAAGAAGCATTGATAAAGTGAGTATTTTTTAAAAATAGCAAAGCTCACCGCTTGTTTGCTAAACGACTACTAAAAAACTAAAATACTCATTACTCACCATTCATCGCTCTAAAAAGTTCTACACCGCTTTTTGCCAAACATACCCGGAGTTGAAATAAAAAAGTTTATTTCACACCAGCATGATATTCATTTTACTGCTCTTGGTGATACATTCTATTTGTAAATATCGCAAATCATTTAGAATCGTTTTATTTCAGTTTAATACAAGACTAATTGTCTCTTTCTTAAGACATGTCAAGAAAGTAAAGATTTCATAGCTTGGCACTGTCATGTTCGACACATGTACGTATTTAGTAAAAGTTTGTTGATATTAAGAACCAAAATTAAGTGACAGAGAGCTAACTAAAATATATGATCGAAAATATTGGTCTTTACTCTTTTGAGACAACAAAATTGAAAATTCTCTTGAGAAATCACCAATGTTAAATGTTAACATATATGCAAGGACCCAATAACACGTTATTGATATGTCATTTCAGCGCCATATCATACACCTCCCAATAACACACCAATAACTTAAACAACCCTCTTTCATAACACACCACTAACATCAGCTGTAAGTCCCACAAAATACCCCACCAAATATACCACTCACTCACAATAAAAACACACACACATAAAGGCGTTCATTGAAAGGTGGGAGTGGCTGGCAAAACACAAAGAATGATTTTACAAGTTGGTAGGTAAGACATGAAACAGAAAGTTTACCGATTGGCCACCAACGACACCCTATAACTTACGCCTATGTATTTAAAATATGCTTTTTCCATAACATCTAAACTATAAATAACGTTATACATATATTTAAATTACTAAACTCAAATGAAAATATTATATTGTTACATGATCAATACATCCATTATTATTGTTCTATTATATTTAACAAAGCATTATCTTTTTATGTTTTTTTTATGGTAATCATTGTTTCTGACTTTTTGATCGATTAATTCATAGAGTTTAAATCAACCGTCACACACTTAAACCAGGTAAAACCTCTATTTTCAGGAGGTTGACGTAATCACTTAAAGGTTATTTGCACATAGTTAAAATTAAAATCTTGGGCAAAATATATATATATCCTCCCAAATAATAATCGTATATATCCTTCAGATGTTTTTATGAACATTTTACAATGGCTTTTACGACGCTGGATATATACGCACTCAGATTTTATGATATATATAAAGTTCCTTAAACTCGAGACCAACAAATCTGTAGCTTATAAATAAAATCCTTTGCAGTGCGCCACCACCGAGTTATTTTCACAAAGCATTATCACTTTTATGATGTTTATTGGTTTTATTAAAATCGATCTAAATGATAACATCTCTTTGAAATCTGAAAAGTTTCATTGCCCCAACAAATCACATTTTTTCTTTTCTTTTTGTTAAATAGATAACATATTATTGATGATCTAACCTCTAACAAAGTTGAAAGCTACAAGTGTGACTAGTGGACACAACGAAAACGATAGTATAATTTTTGTATCTTGTCAAGACATATAATTCATCTTCATAAAAAAACAGAAATCCTTTAGAGAAATGAGAACCATTTAAATCGTCTGCTTGGCTTTTTTCGGATCTTTTCGTCGAGTCAACTAGTATTAACAAAATCCGATTTTATGGCTTGAATTCCTCACGACGAGGATCCCAAATTTTATCATCGATGGTGTAATGTCGTGTCAAAAAATGGAGTATCAACATGATTAGAGAATAGTTTTACTCAAATACGTTGTTATGCCAAGTCCTCTCAAAATATGTTCGACACTAATATGTCATGATGTCAAGTCAGAATCTCATCACGATTTAGACCAGCAAAAAGTCATTTATATCATATAAATAGTCACGTCCAAAATCCCTAGTGCTTGCTCTTAAGAACCCCGGACGATGACCATCATTTGATTATGTATTCAAGCTCGACTTGATTAACATTCATGTTACACTTGCAAATGTCTACTTTAATTTTCAAACCGAAAGAAATTAGACTCATGATCATATAACACCATTGAAGAGAAAGAATGTGAACTTAAATCATACTATTATTAGTATATAACGGAATACAAAATTAATTCGATATGAGGCAATATGTTCTTAATATATGACTTACGAAAGGAACTTATACAAAATACTATAGTTTTTTTGTCATCAGAATCGATAAAGCAGCTTTTTCATCATTTTCACGATCTCGCAGCTAAAGCCTCGGTAGAATCCAGTTTTTGTTGCTTTGGTTCTTTCTAGATCAGAATTGACTTTCTTTCTAGCTACTTTACTGTGTTCTTTTATCTATAAATATTTGCCGTTCAAAAAAAAAAAACAAAATACTACTCTGTATAAATTGTGAAAGCTTGTTTTATTACCATTAGTTGCTGATAATTATAACTAGGATGACCTGGGTCTATTTCTTATTCCAATTTTGTAGGCAAGATTGGAAGAATTAATTTGTTAAGAACATATATGATTCTTTTTCATAATTTTTCTTTACAAATTTCAGGTTCAAGACTTCAAGTAAATGAGTTACTAGTAATCTTAAAATAAGTAGGCTAGAAGCCCAGAATGAGTGCCAACTGGGCCACTCAAATTGAAGCCCATTTACCCAATAAAAAAGAAATGGAATTTTATTGAAAAGTATCAATCAATTCACTAACTAAGGAAAATTAGAAAGAATAAATTAGGGGTGAGCGAAAAAAACTGTAAAGACCGAATAAACCAAAAATCGAAACCAAACCGAATAAAATAATCGAACCGAACTAATAATGTAATCGAATCAACTCATTAATTCTGGTTTCTCGGCCGGATATTGGTTTATAGTTAACCAAAACCGAACCGAAACCGATTCATATAAATATACATCTTTTACACATTTATATATATATATATATATATATATATATATATATATATATATATATATATATATATATATATATATATATATATATATAGTGCTATTTTCGTAACCAAATAAATCATGGTAATCATGGCTAACCAACATCAACCAATCGATTTTTTCTTATATTAATTTTTATTATTTAATTCAAAAGGGTATAATGGTTAAATTACTTTTTTTTATATTTGATTTTTTTATACAAAAAACGCTTTTGTCTCCATTAATTTTTTTTTTTTTTTTTTTTTTTTTTTAACATTGTGTACATGTGTTTTGCATTATGTGATAATTTTAGGGTTTTTTTTTACATGTGTTTTTTTTTTACATGCTTTTTTAATATCACGTGCACATGTGTTTTACATTGTAATACATGTGTTTCTATATATATTTAAAAAATATTACATAAATATAAATACAAACAACAAAACTTTATTATTAGATTTATGCAATTTCAAATTTTACAAATTGTCTTACTCTAGTTATATGAGATTCACTTTATCACAAACGCCATCATGTTTACACTTTATTCAATTTTATTACAAATATAAGCGTGCGCATACGTGGTTAATACAATATCTTTAACGGTTAGTTCATCTTTTGCAAGATACACGTATTCCTCATTTCTGTTCAAGAACCCATGAAATCGCCCTACGTGTTTTAATCCTTGTACACATATTAATCGACATAAGTCTTTTTATCGCTCCGCTCATATTAATCGACATAAGTCTTGCTAATACCCACAACGCCAAGTAACTCGCAACCATAAAACACATATGCACACTCTTTTAGAAATTTTATACCAACAAGAAAACACATATGCATCACTAAACTTATTTTATATTAACTTTGAAACAAATATGCATCATTACACTAATTTTAAATTATGTGAAACACATATGCACACACTTTTCAACCATAAAACACATATGCGCCTTTTAATTGATTATTTACCTTGTCATAAACACGTATGCACCATTCTTCAAAAACACGATGCATCATTATCGCCATAAGACACATATGCACTCCTTTAATTGATTTTATATCACCCATAAGACACATATGCACCATTTCATTTATATGATATTAACCTTGAAACACGTATGTACAACCTTATCAAATTCACCAAAAACATTAAAAACACATATGCACAATCAATAAAAAAAAAAAAGAATTGTCATTCATAACTCATGTAAATAATAACTCGTCACTTCACATACTATCATTTGCTAATCTTATATTTTTTTCTATCTGCTATAATTAATGAGATACATTAGTCTCTTATCATTTGCTAATCTTATCATAGCTGTTATTAGTAACATACGAAGTTGATCAAATTTTTGTACTATATAAATGAAAAACCAAAAGATAAAGTAACCTTTTTAAGTTAACTAGTTTACAAGCGCAGCATCAAAAAAAAGTCGAACACGGTCAATCGACAGAAGATAATTCTTTCACTATTAAAATATACTATATTGATAACACAATTCATCCTACCTTGCATCACGATAGTACAACAATATTGATAACACAATTCATCAACAACCTACTCAAACCTATCCGCTAATAGAACCCGTCCTGAGCACTATAGACAAACTAAGTAACTATACAACACTAAGGCTACGACAGCTAGATACTAACACCTACCATCAATGATATACTCAATCTCTAAAAACTAACTTACCTACAATACCACAAGTCTACAACAATATGTACTATCTACAACACAATTCATAAACATCAGAATTAAAACATGACAATAGCGAATTGGAAGCGAGACATACCCCAAGCAACGACACTCCTCACTAGTAAAGACTCGCTTGATTCACTTGACACTCGATACCTAATCATAACACAATAAATTAAATTAAAAAAAAGAGGTAGTAGTAGTAGTAGAAGTAGAAGTACTTTGTGATTTCTACAAATCGCACAGTTATCAACCACAATATCTGCAAAATCAAAGTCATTAGAGTGACGTCATCGTCAATTTTTATAAAAAATAAAATTTATAAAAAGTTTAAAACTCACCAGCCCAAAGAGAAACAAATGGCTCCACATTTGTATGTTTTTTTTTTCAAATCAAACAACAATCTTTAAAACAAAATTGATGGCTTGACTTTTTCAAATTGATTTTTTTAGTCGAAATCCATATCGAAAAACAGATATCCAGTTTTAGATCGAAAGTCTTATCACTTCAAAAACACATATTACAGATCGTAACCGAATCTTAAAGATCGTAACCGCCACCGTTTTCGAGAAGATAAATTAAGCAATCCTCACCGTTTTAAATATTTGATTTAAAAAAAAGGGTCACTATCTTGAGTAGTTTTTTAACACAAATTATGAAAAAAAGAATGTGCTGACATTTAAAGATAATAAAGAACTTACTCAATATTAAAAGGGGGAAATGAAACTGGCTCGTCATTGCGTTAAAGTGGGGTATTGATGTGTTTGTTTTAGCATGACAAATCATGACAAATCAACAAACAAATCTTAGCATTCGACTATGTACCGAAAAACCCGAGATAAGAGAGATGGAGATGGGTGAGGGCGGTGGTTTTAGTATGAGGAGAGGTAGGGAGGCGCTTTTAGGTTGGGTTATCGTATAAGAGAACACATTTGTGAAAAGAATGAAACAATAGGTTTTAGGAAACGGTTGTGATAAGATCCTATTTTCGTGGGATAATTAAATTCCCATATTACCCCTCATTTATTTTTTCATTCAAATTAAATTGTATATTTTCCAAAAGCCATTTCGCATTGACATATGTACATTATGTATTATTAAGAGTAAACGCTGGTTCGTAGCTCGCATTTATTTTGGTTCTACAATAACTCTACACTATATATATATATATATATATATATATATATATATATATATATATATGGAAGTGTTATCGTGGTGTACACTTTAGTAAGAAAAAATAGGCACTAATCTTGGCCATCGATGTATGAATCATGATGTAATTAGATCCAATCATGATGTCATTAAATTAAAATTAATTGAGTGGCATTAAAGTAAATAACAAGAACTTGATGGCAAAATTAAAAACACAATTTCATAATAACTAATGTGCATTAATGACGTTTTTTTTTTCTTCTTTTTTTTTTTCAAAATCTAATTTTAAAAATTTAATTTAAACAAATTCAATATATAGTGACACATTAGTTTTTTTATACTTTATTTATGACACATTAAATTTATGATGACACACCAATTTTTTTATACGTTATTTATAACACACTAATTTATATTGATACGTCAATTTTTGATACATATATAGTGACATACCAATTTTTTTTATACATATAAATAAATATTTTGATACATATCTAGTGACACATTAATTTTTTTGACACATTTGTAGTGTGACATTATATTTTCTTGATACATATAATGAAACACTAATTTTTTGACATTTGTAGTGCGACATTATATTTTATCGATACATATATAATGACACACTAAATTTTTATACATATACAAACAAACCAATGAAAACACAAACACATAAATACAACAAAAATTCTCGGTACACAATAATTAAGTGACGATTAGTTTATTAACGAAGTGTAAACCCGGCCAGAATGGACGGCTTTAACCGTGAATTTAGATAGTGACTATTTTGCCAAATTCATATAGCGACTTACTTTGCAGCGACATCAAACCTAGGACTATTTTTTGCCAACTTTGACTTACTGCAATGACACCTAAACATCGTGATTATTTTCGCTAACTCATGAAATGCAGATTAAACGCTCACACCGTCGAACACGTAGCGTGCGAGAATCATTCTCCGCCTTTTAGTTAATATATATAATACATTTGAAATCATATTTTAAGTTTTTGACACAATAATTTCATAATATATTTCAAGTGACACACTAAATTTTTTTTTTATTTTAGTTTTTTGACACAACCCCCATAAGTTTTTTAACAATTCATTCATTTATTTTAATAGCACTACCTTTAGTCCTTTACAAAGTGATAGTACATAACTGATACAACTAAAGGAAAAGTTGCTCGTATATAAAATTAAAACCCAACACAAACATTTACTCTGTAATATAAAAATTGATTACTGTGATTAATGCATAATTACCACACTATCCAACCATTAAGGACTTGCCATTTGTTTATCTACAAACAACCATCAATTTGTTTGTGCAAACTAACGCACAATGTTTAATTTTCTAATACATCCACTATCATTTATCAAGGATGGAGTTATTAACTTCATACAAAAACAAAATTACAAAAAATGGGTTTGCATCTAATATCCCTTTATAGGAAACATAAAGGAAAGGAGGATCGACGAAAGGTAGCTTTTGAACCTGGAAAAACGAAACCGAATCGGCCATAAACTAGTGTTTCACAATCTCTTAGATGGATTATACACACAAGCAAATGAAATATATGACTATAGATATACACAATTGGGACTCAATGTGTTTGCAATAAGACTTTTACAACATACAAAACAACAACAAAACATACAAACAACGACATCATTTGTGACTATACTGCTGTTGAAACATTGCAATTAAACATATAGTATGATATGTAAATTCATATGTTGTTTGTCACATGACCGAAAAGTAACTCTTGCTCTACCTTCCAACTTCCTTATTAAGAATAAAAATATAAACACACCAATATCAAAAATCCTTTCTTTTAGTAAATCCATATTCAATACAAATACAAAAAGCCATCAACGAAGACCATGTGCTTCGTAAAAAAAGATCAAAAATCCCAAAGGTTACAAAAAAAAAGATCAATCCGATCTGTAAATGGTTCAAAACCCGAAATTACCCGATCTGGTTCGTAATAAAAGATCAACTCGATCTGAAAATGGTTCCAAAACCGAAACTTACCGATCAAAAAACCCAAAGGATGCTATGGCGGGTTACACGTTGCGGTATCAATTATGTGGATCTGACATAGATGGTGGTTGTTGTGATAAGGGCAACAAGAGAAAAAGGAAGATATATGAATGTTTTTTTTTGTTAGTAAATGAGAGAAAAAAAAGAAGATAATGAAACTGACTGCAAATTTGGTGGGGATAGGAGAAGTGGGCGTGGATGAGTATTAGAAATTAACAAGTAAAATAAGGCCATCCAAAAACGCAGCTAATCATTTTGCGTTCGCTAGATAAGCTCAGTTGTTTCCATATCAATTTAGGACTATTTATTTTGAGAGAGCTCAATTTTTTTAGAGATATTAGGATTGATATTGTGTTTGATTTGGTCTCGAATAAGGATCTGGACCACATTCAAGTGTATATTTTGAGAGAGATTGGGAAGAAAAGAGAAAAGGGTAATGGGTTTGTGTTGATTTGAGATGCTTCTGGAAATTTCTTTTTTGTAAAGTGAGTGAAATAATGAACAATAGTTAGGCACCGACAAACTGTTTCTTCCACATTCTGTGTAACACAAATATCTCCGGCCGACATACTGTTCACGCCAAGATGATCGCTCAATGCGCATGCACGCATCGCTCTACGCACTGTAGTAAGCACTTAGCTGACCATTCATGTGTTGCTGTTGACAAATTGTCACTAATGACAACACGAACCAATAGGAAAAAGAATTAAGGACTAAATGACTGCTTTTGTTTAACCCACCAAATGTGTTTTAGTATATAGTATAATAGGGTAGTTTAAATGCCAAAATACCCTTTCAATTTATTTAACAATTTGTTTTGGTTTAAATAGATTATATACACTCTATCTCTTCATTGCCTCTATTGTAATGTAGTTTAGCTGTTCACTATATTAATAATTTATTATATATATATATATATATATATATATATATATATATATATATATATATATATATATATATATATATATATATATATATATATATATATTATATTTTTATATATTAATATAGATATAAATACTATTAAAATGTTATCTTAGTATAAAAACATTTTAATGATTGAAATTATTGTTTTTGCAAATATTGATATAATTATTAATTTTTTAAAAAATAAATTATGAGATTCGGGTTATTCGGGTCAACCCAAGAACCGAACCGAACTAGAGTTCAACCGAACCGAACCGAAAACCGAATTCGAATTCGGTTCGGTCTTGTCTTTGGATTGACCCAAAAAAAATTTAACCGAACAACCCAATAACCGAACCGATCAACACCATAGAATAAATAAAGAGAAATGGTAAATGATACTGTAGAATGTAGACACCTTATATACACAACTATATAGTCACACGACACACAAGTTACTTAAGAATTTTTTATATTTTATTACTTAGGAATTATAAATCTTCTCACACCCACTTTTGACTACATGTTCATATAGGTTACACCATAAAATCATGGCAGATTTTTTTTTCTTTATTTATTTATTTATTTATTTATTTTGCTGCTAGTATTTACATGTGCATGCATGTTTGTAGATATTGGGGCGACGAGTTACATGATGGAAAACACCGCAGCCTCCATTGTTTTTTTTTTTTTTTTTTTTTTTTTTTAAGCTTTTCTTTCTACCTTTGTTGCTCTCCCTGCTGATGTTGTCTTTGGATCATCCAGATTTTTGGCGTTGTTGTTTGATCCTCTGCAACAACTGTCGTTGTTTCTGATGGAGCATTCTATGATATCACAGGTGTGCCTTCAACGGTTGGTGGTGTTGGTGTTTTTTCAAGTGTTGTTTGCGTAGGTGATGTTTGATTTAATGGTGTAAGTGTGTAACACATGTTGCTGTTATGAAAGAAGATATCTCATGTGTTGGTGTTTCTTTCGTATTTGTTACTGGTTTTTTTTCTTTCTGGTGTTTGCTCGAGAGATAATCGTTTCACAGTTGTCTTTGTCATTTTTGTGGGTGATGTTTGTGCTGAGGGTGTTGATGTGTTCACCCTTGTTGGGGTTGTTATTGGTGGTGAGGGTGTTGATGTGTTCTCCATGGTTTCAGTTGTATATTTTTATTATTTTTTTATTTTTTTTAATGCTCTTTCGACTTTTCATTTCAAGAGCTTGTTTCTTTGTTCTTTTATGTTTTATTTTGGTCATTGTTATATCAAAACAAGTCCCAATAAGTTTATGAATATCATATGTGATAAATAAACTCTGAATGTGTATGCGTCATACAATTTATAACATTTTACTGCAAGTATGTCATGTCAAATTTGATATATGTTTGTGTATCATAGGTGATATAACATGTGTTTAAATGTCAAACAAGACGTATGTATACATTCAGGGTTTTATCACATTTATTTCTTCTAATGAAGACATGCTTATATGTTACAATATACTTTGACTTTTATGAATCTCTGGAGATAGAATCAAAAATTTGCTTGACGACACAACTGCATTTACAATTTTTTTAGATAGTAACACAATGTATGTAATTTTTATGTTTAAAGCTTTATTAACATAAACTAACCGTTTAAAGCTTGTAACACGTCCAAATGCTCATAAATCTCATATTCTACATTTTTTCAAAAGCAAAGCGTTAATCTCTCATGTTAAACAAAAAATAATACACTAAAAATCACATCAGATATACTAGCAATATAGTTATTATGACTACAAGTGCTAATCATCACAGGTGATATACCACCAAAATTGAAGAAATTCACTACAACTGTTCATTATCACAGGTGATATACTACCAAAACTCGAAGAAAACCAATACAACTATTCATCATCACAGGTGATATACCACCAAAAATCTAAGAAAACCACTTCAACTGTTTATCATCACAGATGCTATACTACTAAAAAAAAATAACTACAAATGCTTAATCACATGTGATATATTATCAAAAACTTAAGAAAATCACAACATTCATCACATTATTATAACAATCCCTCATTAAACAAAAAGCTGAAAAATGTTAATAAATATCTTATAAAACTCAATTAAGTACATAATCGTCCAATGCATCAAAGTATCACATCAAAAATCAACAAAAAATACACAAAAATGTTCACAAATAGCAATAACATTCATAAATAAGTACAAAATCACTAGAGATACTGATAAAAACAACTAAATAATTAGTCGGAAGCATCATACCTTCATCTCGAGATTCATTAGGTTCATTTTGAACCGGTTTTTTCTGTGGATCTGCTTGTGCACTCGATGATTGTTCCATTTTTGTGTTTTTTTCTAGATTTTAACGGGTAAAAGTGGTTATTTTTGAATTTTAGTGGCAGTTTTTGATTTTGGGTAGAGAGAGAAAGTGAGATTCTTTTGATAGTGAATGGTGGAAAGTGGTCGTTTTGATACTGAATGGTGGAAAGTAAGTTTGCTGAAGTTACCAAAATGGTCTCTCCGTGTTTTTTATTATTAAAAAATGTCTTTTTGATCGGACGGTCAGCAATTATCCCTTGGTATATATCGTTTTTTGGGTATCCAAAATAAAGCGATACTTATAATATAGAACACTTTATAACGTGATGATGTATTAATTATAGGGTTTTGCTAATCTCTGCCCACTGGGCATTTATTTAGCTAAATATATAAGGAATGAATTAGTTAATTAATATCAAAATGATGATTAATTACGGTAATTTTAGAGATGAAAAAATGTTCATTAAATGCATTTTTTGATTTAAAAGAAAATTTTGTCTTTATTAATTGCGCTTAATCCTTTGTCCAGTGGGCAGAAATTAGCAAAACTCTTAATTATATAAACCTTTTTAGAAGTTCATCATAATTGATGGCCTAAGTAAAAGGGAAATTGTTTTAGGAAACCAGATTTTGATGTATAGGATAGCATTATAACCGATATATTCGTTTAATTATTTATGTGATCGACTTACCTTTTTAAACATATGAATCCCAACCCCTTTGAGATTGTTTTTATTTAAGTTATTAAGTAATATAACCCATTATTTAAGATTCGCAAAAACACAGAAAATAAAAATCGTTGGTTCGAGCTCTTCGCACGATTGAGGTATGCATGATTAATTCCTACGTTGCTGGGTAACAGTTTTTGTGTTTATTATTGATTAATGACATTGTATATGTTACATAACACGTTATTTAAGATTCGCAAAAACACAGGAACTAACATTGGTATGATTCATTACTACGTTGCATGGTTTCAATTTTTGTGTTTCTAATTGATTAACGATATTGTATAATTTTAGGGTACTTTTTGGATCTTTAAAAAAGAGTGAGTATTGATCGTATAACATTCATAAACTACGATGTGGTCGGGAATGCTTCCTGAATTACTTAATATGATTGCACGTAGATGTATCATATTTTACGAAGATTATCTCTCTTTTGCGGGTGCGTGTAAGTCTTGGCATTCAGAAGCCGTTGCAGCTGTACACAGTGACTACTCGAATGGACCTCCCTCACGGTTCCCATCTCTATTGCTTGCTGAGAAAGAGAAAGATGGTTTGGAATTTCGTGAATTGTTCCTTCTATCGAATAAGAGCATCCGCAAGATACGACTGCCAGAAGCATATGGTAAGGTATGTAGGTCATCATGCGGCTGGCTTGTAACCATTGGATGCGATCATGCTATGCAACTCATCAATCCCTTATCGCGTGAAACCATCAATCTTCCAAAACTCGACACTTTTCCAGGATTCCTGAAGCATTCAAGATGGCATGAAGGCACTAAAAAGCTACTCATCGTAACCAATAATCCATCTTCATTAAAATTGCCATTGGTTGTAGTATTATGGGGAATATTTCGCACAATGGGCTTTTGGTGTCCTGAAGATAAGAAGTGGATTGCTGTTGGTCCATATTGTGATATGCTTATACACGATATCACTTACTACAATGGGCAAGTTTATTGTTTTAACAAGTACAATCGTATCCTAGCTTGTGATGTTTATGGGGAAAATCCAACGGCGTTGGTTAATGTTTCAAGACTGCCAACTGATCCTTATGAAAGTTGTAACAAAGCACGAAACATGGGCACAACATATATAATTGGATTGGACAAAGGCGAGAGGAAGAGATTGTTGGTGGTTGTCAGACAAAGAGGAATGGTGAATGGATATTTTTCAAGGGAAACTTACAAGACAAAGAGGTTTCTACTTTTTGCATATGATTTGGAACATGGAAAATGGTCAACAGTGAATGGTTTGGGTAAGAAAACTTTGTTTGTTGGACATAGTTCGTCGTTTTGGGTCGAGGACACCACAGGGGTGATAAAGAGCAATTGCATATACTTCACAGATGATGTCGATTTCTTATATAGTGAGAGCAGAAACGGAGGTGGGAGAGATATGGGAATTTACCATTTGTCTAACGAAACCATTGAACCTCACTTCATTGGAGAATCGTGTAGCTTTCTTACTCCTCCAATTTGGCTTCAATCGGTCTAAACTTTCATCATAACTGTTACAATTTTTTTTATAGAAGGTTTAATAAGTACATGCTTGTGAAATGTTACCAAGTATAAATTGTCAATTACATTATTATTGTAGCGTAATTGCGCCTTTTGCGTTTATGGAAGAAACGTCTAGCTCTTCGTATTGTATGCTTGTTTCACACTTTGTAGTTACTGCTGTAACTATTCACAAAAGAATAAATATTTTCGTTTGTTTTTGGGTGGCTAATATGATCGCTTTTGAGACATACTACAGTAATATTTAGCGGACAAAAGCAACAACGCATCCTAAAATTGGACCAGTGATAACATTATATCAAGCGCGTTCTAGATAATACGAACTTCACATGATAATGCTTGCAAAAAGGATACAATGATCATAAGTATACCTAATAGATAATGTCCAAATTCCAAGCATCTGTTTAAATAAGTAGTAATATGCAGAAGTAAGTTATGAGTAGTGAATAAAAAGTTATACCTTTTTCATGGCAATTGTACTTGTTTTAACAACTAGTTTCTATACATTGTATATTATATGCATCAAGCTAGGCCTTACCTTGTTCATATGCATAGGATAATGCAGGACCACGTACAAAATTGACAATACCTTATTCTTTGCATTTCCTTGTATTAATTACCCGAGGCTGGCCATTGCCGAGGGATCTTACTTAACGGTTACCAAGCAACGGGTCGACAGTCAAATTATGACTGGCTAAAGTCAACATTAATTATCGTTCACCTCGTGTATGTACGTGATATCAACACAGTAGGTTAATGACAGTATCGTCTCTATAAGGCATCAATGACGACATGTCGTCACACAATGGTCGTTGCATTTAGAGTTGTGCATGAATGTTTTTTGCAACGACGGGGACAACCTTTTGTGATGATGCTTACGGCTACAACTTGTTAGTAATTTTTGCGATTATAAGTATTTCATAAAAAAAAAAAAAAAAAAAAAAAAAAAAAATTGATTTGTAAATAGCTTCTGTCTGTCGTCGCAATTCTGTGTTATTTTTCTTATTTTCTTATAGTGACAATTATTTTCTAATGCCAAAAGAAAGCATCAAAATAATCGAGAACTTTGGTCGATGGGGAAAAAGATGTCAAACACAAAATACCAAAGGTTTGTTTTGCCTAAACGGAAATTGTTTTAGGCAATAAAATTTTGATTTGGATTAGAACCAAAATTTTCGTTAATTGTGATCAAGATAACACATTATTAAGCTACGCAAAAACACAGAAAACAACATTGACTAGGGTTCTTCAAGCTTTGACACCATTGAGCTATGATTAATTCCTACGCTGTTTTCTAATTTTGTTACAGTTTTTGCATTTATTATTGATTAATGATATAAGTATACTTAATTTACAGATATTATCACAACTTTGATTAAAAGAAGGTGAGCAAATAATTCATACTCATATTCATAACATACGATGTGGAGTGGAATGTTTCCCGAGTTACTTAATATGATAGCACGTAAATATATCGTTTTTTACGAAGATTATCTCACATTCGCTCGGGTTTGTAAGTCTTGGCATTCAGCGGCCGCTACAACTGTACACGATGGCTACTCGAATGGACCTCCACCTCCTCGCGGTTCCCATCTCTATTGCTTGCTGAGAAAGAGAAAGATGGTCGGAATTTCGTGAATTGTTCTTCCTCTCGAATAAGAGCATCCGCAAGATACGACTGCCAGAAGCATATCATAAGATGTATAGGTCTTCATGCGGCTGGCTTGTAAGTGTTGGAAGTGATAATGCAACACAACTCATCAATCCCTTATCGCGTGAAACCATCAATCTTCCAGAAGTTGTCACTTTTTCGAAACTCGTGGAGAAGCTACTTATCGTAACTAATAATCCATCTTCATTAAAATTGCCATTGGTTGTGGTATTACGGGGAGGTTATGAGATGGGATTTTGTCGGCCCGGAGATAACAAGTGGACAAGTGTTGGTGATTATCATATGGGTATATACGATATCACTTACTACAATGGGCAAGTTTATTGTTTTGACAAGTACAAGTTTATCCGAGCTTGTGATGTTTATTGGGAAAATCCAATGGCGTTGGTTGATGTTTCAAGACTGCCAACTGATCTTTATGACAAAACACAAAGCATGGGCAGAGGATTTATAATTGGAATGTACGAAAGCAAGAAGAAGTTGTTAGTGGTTATCACACATGATTTGTTGGATGGAAAACTTTCGTTCCATACTAAGACAGAAATGTTTCTACTTTTTGCATATGATTTGGAAGATGAAAGATGGTCAAGAGTGAACAATTTGGGTAAGAAAACTTTGTTTGTTGGACATAGCTCGACGTTTTGGGTTGAGGACACCACAGGGGTGATAAAGAGCAATTGCATATACTTCACAAATGATGTCTATTTCTTACATAGCGAAAGCGGGGGTGGGAGGAATATGGGAATTTACCATTTGTCTAACAGTACCATTGAACCTCACTTCATTGGAGAATCGAGTAGCTATCTTACTCCAATTTGGCTTCAATCGGTTTAAATTTTCATCATAACTATCACCAAATGTTTTTAGAAGATTTAATGACAAGTACGTGCTTGTGAAATTTTACTGAGTATAATCTATTTGAACAGAGCAATTTATTTGGAATCGTATTTGTCATACACCCGAATTACTAAATATGATAGCACGTAAATATATCGTTTTTTACGAAGATTGTCTCACATTCGCTCGGGTTTGTAAGTCTTGTCATTCAACGGCCACTGCAGCCATACACAGTGACTATTCGAATGGAACTCCCTCGCGGTTCCCATCTCTATTGCTTGCTGAGAAAAAGAAAGACGGTCGGGAATTTCGTGAATTGTTCCTCCTCTCGAATAAGAGCATCCACAAGATACGACTCCCAGAAGCATATTTTAAGGTATGCAGGTCTTCAAGAGAATTTTACAAGACAAAAGAGATTTCTACTTTTTGCATATGATTTGGAAGATGGAAGATGGTCAAGAGTGAATGATTTCGGTAAGAAAACTTTGTTTGTTGGGCATAGTTCGACGTTTTAAGTCGAGGACACTACAAGGGTGATAAAGAGCAATTGCATATACTTCATAGATGATGTCTATTTCTTATATAGCAGAAGCAGAAACGGAGGTTGGGGAGATATGGGAATTTACCAATTTTTCGAACGAAACCATCTAGCCTCACTTCATTGGAGAATCGCGTAGCTTTCTTAGACATCCAATGTGGCTTCAATCGGTCTAAACTTTCTTCAAGATGTGGTTGTTTATGTTAAAAATTTCTTAAGAAAGGTTATAGGAATTGACATAAGAAATAAATATACATTTTCGTTTTCCTATCAATTGAATCTTTGCTATATTTTCATTTAACTATGCCAACCGGTAACTAACACATTGTCCCTCAAGGTATAACGCATGTTGTGTGTAACGTATGAACATCCAAGTTTAGCGGATAAGATGTCGTTGATGCTGATAAACTGTCATTATTTACTATGATTATAATAGAACAATTAACTCGAAATCATCTTTACAATGCTGGGTAAAACCTGAGATTCGTAAAGATATGTTGAACATTATACGGTGCGATACATATTTCTTGTTGCGACTTTGAGTATGACCGAGGAAACATGTATTCATTACAAAACGATTGAGTGAACAATTTGCACCTACAACTCAAGGCATGTTACGAAACAACAATACAAAGAAAAGAGTTGAGTCTTCGTAGCTAGGACTAGATCACTCGCCATGCTTGCTTTAAGTTTCCTTAGTCATGATTCATATATTAGTGAAAAAATATATGCACATTAGCGATTAAGAATTTGAACTGTTCTTATTAATTTCGAATATACATTTCTATAGATATGCAAACAAAAGTACCACACAGAAGTTAGACCAATGTCATGATCACAAGACTTAGTTACAATAGCGAAAATTGGACCATTAGCTGATAATAAGAACGACCTCACATAGTAATGCTTGCATATAGGATACCATGACAACAAGTATACCTAATAGATCGATTCCTACGTATACACCAATAAGTTATGACTTATGAATAAATTGAGCATACATTTCTCGTCGATTTGGTACGTATTTGTAGTGTTTTACAGCTCACTTTACGCCCATACTATGCCGGCATTTAGTTGGAAAAATTTTTTCATTTCCTATTTATTGTTTTGTAGGAAAAGGGATGAGAGTTTTATTTCCACAAAACAATAGAAAAATTTAGAAAACGCGTTTAGTTTGAGAAACATGTTTTGTGTTTTTCATTTGTAAAACTAGAAAACATGTTTAATTGTTATTGTTTTCTATCTCAATTCTCTATTCACATTTGTAATATTTTAAAAACAACTTCAAAACAAAAAAGAAAATATTAAACTAACAAACTAAACTATAAAATAACTAAAAAAAATCTAATACGAGAAAATAAAGAATTAAAAAAGTAAAATACAACATCAAATAGGTGAAAACGTATAAAAATAGACGAAAGCGGATTAGGGGTATTCCAAAGGAAAATAAGTGAAAACAAAAAAGAATTGTTTTTTAGTTTTGTGTATTAAAGTTGGAAATAGGAATTTTGTGTTTTGTAAAGAATTTTATTAAAAAACACTAATTTGATCACGATTTCTGTTTTCTTTGTTTTCCACAAAATATTTTGTGAAAACAAATGTATTTTCCTCAACTAAACACACACTATATATTGCAAGGCCTTACCGTGTACATATATAAAAGACTAAAATACAAATATTGGTCCCAAACTTGTACCAAAGCATCACAATGGGACAAAACTGGCCTTTTCATCGCCATGTGTCCAAAACATGGCCTTTAAATGCCAAATTAGTCATTTAACAAAGTCAAAGTCGATTTTTGTTTTGTAGTCGGTATTTTAGTCCATACACATTTATACTTTTATAACACGTTTATATTTTACCCCTTCATCTTTCATCATCGTCATCATCTCCCCAAATCATTCATCTCCCCAAATCATCATATCCCCAACATTCATCATTCATCTTTCATCCTGGTCTAAAATAATGGATGCATTATGATATATCTTTCATCCTACTGCACCACTACCACTTTCATCTTTCATAACAAAATGTATATAGCGATTTCTAACATCCATATAAGATATCATTAACACAATAACAGTAAACATATTACTTGATGAATTTGGGAAAATCCTTGGAGGGTTTTTATGGGTTTTTGATTTTGTGATTTGGGTCGTTGAGATTTTTGGATTTCATTAAGGGTTTTTTTTTTTTTTTAAAGGATGATGTTTGTTGGGAGTATGAGGTATGGTTATGGAGGTGAGGTTGAAGAAGGTGAAGCTAGTAATATTTATGGTCATGATGGTGTATCTTTATCTTATATTGTAAGTATTTTATTATTTATTAGATGCATTTGTTATGTAATGAAACCTTGGTTTGAGTGAATTATTGTGAAAATTGAACTCATTTATCTGCTTTCCATTTTTCTCCTTCATAATGAAACTTAGTGCAAGTTTGGAAAATATAGGGATGTTCGATGCTGGTTTAAAGGGTTATAGATAATGGATGCGTATGTTTATACTTAAACACTTAAACATCAAGGGATGATTATTGTGAATTTGTGACGATAACTGCTTAAACACATCCAAACACCCTACAACAATGCAATTCGAACCGCTTTATGTATTGGGTGGTGAGGAAATTTTAGAAAAGCTATTCGATCGGGCCTTGTGGATTTTGATAATGATGGCGGTACAACTTATAGAGTGATTGTGGTTCCGAAATGCGAATGATAATGATGGCAGACAACTTATAGAGTGATTGTGGTTGATCAAAATGGTAGGGGTGATTCGCCATCGCATACAAGTCGCGGTTGATATGGTGCCTCTTAATAATTCCAACAGGTCAAGATTTGCATTCTTCCCGGTTTTTACGTGTTAGTTAATATAGTGCATCCGTCGCGAAGTCCCATATAACTCTGTACATTATGCGAAATTTGCTTTGTTAACACCAATAACTTTCGCTATCACATGCATACATACTGCGTAGTACATATCTACTTTATAAAGTTAACTATCTAGTTAATTGTACTTAAAATAACAATGTTATATTGTCATACTGTTTATTATATGCTTAAAGCTTTTGATACCCGAAAATATAAGCATCTCGTTAGTTACTAATTTACCTCGGATGACCGACCATATATGAATATGATGCGCAGAAAAGGTGATTGTTCCTCGCCTAAACCTTATATTTCTTTTATCGGAGATCCAAATAGTCCTTCAAAGAACCGTAATAAGTCGGAACGACAAAGCATCCAACCGATACAAAGATGGTACGAACTTGAACATATAGAACAACACAAGGTAGAATCATTGCTTTTGTGCTTCTGGCATCACCATTGAGGTAATATAAAGCTCAGAACATAGATAGAAAGACCTAAGTATGTCTAATAGATTTACAGGAGTTCTGTACTATAGTTCGACTAGTAAACTAAATCAACTAATGAAGATCCTATTTAATACTAATATTGTGAAATAGGTGGTATGCCAACATACAGAGTACTCTTATGCTTAATGTGGTTTGGTTTTGCATTTTGCACATACAGAATACAGTTTTTGCAGTATTGGGAGGGTATAAAATGCAAGCAACAAGTTATGTGGGATAAAGCAATGTCAGATCGTGTAAGAATCTTAGAACACAAGACACTCTCCTTGATGAAAGTGGGTCCCATTACTTATATCAATGTTACATACAAGGATCTCATTGATTTCATCTTTGGCAACTCTAGATCACTCTACAAGGTACCCACCATTCTCCTATCGATCTTTAGAAATTCAAATGCATAAACTGTTAATAATTTTTGTTTTGTTGTAATTGTGCAGAATGAATGGGTTGCATTCAAGAATCGAGCAAATATGGAGCCATTGCAGCCATCATAGGAACTCGGAACAAGAAGATACCGGATTTTCTTTTTGTAAATTGTTCTAGAGCGAGTGAAACGAAGGGACAATCTACTTGGGGAGAGCGTGTGGAAATTATTCGAGGGTGGTGTATTCATATTGTGAGATTGACAACATTATAGATCCTTCGGGGTGGAGTGACTGGAACCAACCATGGAGGCAAAGGTATGAATAACATAAATCACTAAAAAAACCGTAAGAAAAGCTACTTTAGAGTGTCGTGGTCCAAGTCGTTAGGATCTGTTGAAACAATGCCTTTTCTTGATAAACACTTTATCGACGGAGACGACTGGTTGAGACTATAATTTGACCACGTCGTACATGATGTATTTTCATACAACACTAATTCTTTGATTCATTTAGCTTTTCTGAACATACTTTGCATTTTGATTTTTCATGTCTAACTTAGAATACAGAGGACCTTTACATCAAAAACTATGGATGTAAAGAATATCCTATACCAAAGTCAAAAAAGATATAACAATGGGGATGAATTCAGTTAGATGATCTTCCTAATCCTTTCTATTTAATTTATTACAATGATGTTATTACCGAAACAAAAATGTTACTAAGACACGATCCCTTTTGAATGCTTCGTATGGGTTAAGTACCTTTTGCTTCATATTCCACTGTTCTGGTGTTCCATAATGGGTTAATTACTTGCATTATCAAATCACTTTACATAACAATGGTAACATACTTGAAAATTAATGTAACTAAATACAAAGCCTCGGTTTAATACGATCACAAAAACTTGAGGTATATTGCGTTCTCGGTAGTGATTAAAAATGAAAGTGGTAGCAAGCGATAATGATGAATGTTGGGGAGATGATGATTTGGGGAGATGAATGTTTTGGGGAGATGATAACGAGGATGAAAGATGAAGGGGTAAAATATAAATGTGTTATAAAAGTATAAATGTGTATGGACTAAAATACCCTCGACTACAAAACAAAAATCAGACTTTGACTTTGTCAAAGGACTAATTTGGCATTTAAAGGCCATGTTGTGGACTTGTGGTGATGAAAGGCCCAATTTTGTCCCACTGTGATGTTTTGGTACAAGTTTAGGGACCAACGGTGTATTTTAGTCTATATAAAATTGACAAAATTACTTTGGGAAAAGTGAATATGAGGCTGTCTCACATTTAACCTTACATGTGAAACTATTAAAAATCACTAAAAGATACGTCATTTGGATTATTATTTTTTCAAAATTTTAGTAGCGAAACAAATATATGCATAGTGGAATGCATTTTAATGGTGAATTAAATCAAACCATTGTTGAATATATAACTATTTTTTTAGTAAATGAAAACACCTAACAATGTGTTGTAGATTATGCACGATCAACGTGAACCCAACATAAGTGATGTTGATGAAATCGTTAAAACACTAATATAGTGAAAGATATGATACAAATGGAGTCGATTTGATGTTTTTCTCGTTAAACGACGTAATTTTGATGCTTTCGTACGTAGTTTAGATGTGATGCCCCCATATTCACTATCCTCAATTACTTATTACTTATCTAATCACGAAAGCTCAATATAGATCCAAAATTTACTATGTATCCAATGAACCAATAATAGCCAATTCATTTTTATTATGATAAACTTTCACCCTTTTTAAAAAATTAAATATCTCGCAAACCGTTAATCGTTCTACGATAAAATTATATTATCATGACGAAATTAAATTATCTTTCTATAGATATGCACTACTATATATTTTAACCATTTTTTTTAAAATTTCGTCAACAAAAATCATATACGATTTATGAAAATCATATATTATTCGATTTTTACGAATCATATATGATTTTGAGAATCATATATGATTCGTAAAATCATATATGATTCATAAAATCAATCATACATGATTTTTGAAAATCATATATGATTCTGTAAAATCATATATGATTTTTCTGACGAATTTTTGAAAAATGTTTGTTTAAAATATATAAAAGTGCATATCATGAAAAGATAATTTAATTTCGTCATGATGCATGTATTTTTATATTTTGAAAATTCTGGTTTGAAGATATGTTGTTCAAAAAAAAGGAAAACGATTTTTATTAATTTGTATAAAAGATGGATGACTATGATTGGCTCGTTTGTTACATAAAGAATATGGCTCTATATCGATCTCAACTCATCTAATCATTGTGTTAATCACCAAAGTTTAATTATTTTATGCTTGGTCATTAAATTACACACGTAAGGGGAATCAAAATTGTTTTAGGAAACTAGATTTTTATATATAGGATAGGATTAGAACTGATTTATTCGTTTATTTATGTGATCGACTTACCTTTTTAAAATATGAATCCCAACCCCTTCGTGATTGTTTTTAACTAAGTTATAAAGTAACATAACCCATTATTTAAGATTCGCAAAAACACAGAAAATAACAATCGTTGGTTCGAGCTCTTCGCACGATTGAGGTATATATGCATGATTAATTCCTACGTTGCTGGGTAACAGTTTTCGTGTTTATTATTGATTAATGATATTGTATATATTACATAACACATTATTTAAGATTCGCAAAAACACAGGAACTAACATTGGTATGATTCATTACTACGTTGCATGGTTTCAATTTTTGTGTTTTTAATTGATTAACGATATTGTATAATTTTAGGGTACTTTTTGGATCTTTAAAAGAGTTATTCATACAACATTCATAAACTAGGTACGATGTGGTCGGGAATGCTTCCTGAATTACTTAATATGATTGCACGGAGATGTATCGATTTTACTTAAGATTATCTCTTTTATGGGAGTGTAAGTCTTGGCATTCAATGTCACCGCAGCCGTACACAGTGACTACACGAATGGACCTCCTCGCGGTTCCCATCTCTATTACTTGCTGAGAAAGAGAAAGATGGTTTGAATTTCGTGAATTGTTCCTCCTCTCGAATAAGAGTATCCGCAAGATACGACTGCCAGAAGCATATGGTAAGGTATGTAGGTCATCATGTGGCTGGCTTGTAACCATTGGATGCGATCATGCTATGCAACTCATCAATCCCTTATCGCGTGAAACCATCAATCTTCCAAAACTTGACACTTTTCCAGGATTCCTGGAGCAATATTCAATTTGGCATAAAGGCATTAGAAAGCTACTCATCGTAACCAATAATCCATCTTCATTAAAATTGCCATTGGTTGTAGTATTATGGGGAATATTTCGCAAGGTGGGCTTTTCGTGTCCCGAAGATAAGAAGTGGATAGTTGTTGGTCAATTTTTGGATATGTATATGCACGATATCACTTACTACAATGGGCAAGTTTATTGTTTTAACAAGTACAATCGTATTCTAGCTTGTGATGTTTATGGGGAAAATCCAACGGCGTTGGTTGATGTTTCAAAACTGCCACCTGATCTTTATGATAAATTGCAACGCATGGACAGAGCATATATAATTGGATTGGACGAAAGCAAGAAGAAGAAGTTGTTAGTGGTTATTAGACATATCATGTTGGATAGAAAACTTTCGTTCCATACTTACAAGACAAAAAGATTTCTACTTTTTGCATATGACTTGGAAGATGAAGGATGGTCAATAGTGAATGACTTGGGTAAGAAAACTTTGTTTATTGGACATAGTTCGTCGTTTTGGATTGAGGACGCCACAGGAGTGATAAAAAGAAATTGCATATACTACACAGATGATGCTGATTTCTTAGACACATTCAACGCAAGCAAAAACGGGGGTGGGCCCGGAGATATGGGAATTTACCATTTGTCGGACGAAACCATTGAGCCTCACTTCACTAGTGAATGGTGTAACGTTCTTACCCCTCCAACGTGGCTTGAATCGATTTAAATCACAATTGGCTGTTTCTGTTAAGAACTTTCATTGAAAGTTATATGGCAATTCAAGTGAATGCTAGTGAAATTTTAATATGTTTAAACAATTATTTGGAACGCGCGTACTTATAATACGCCTTAGGTTATAAACTTATAACGTGTAATTAATACACATATCTCGTTGCTGCTTGTGAAAAAATCTGGTTGCTAAGGCCATGTTACAGGCTAAACTTGTTATCAACTATATAATACACTACATTATTATGACAAAATTACTTAACTCCTCGACCAAGAGAAAGGTCCCGTAAATGTGTCGTAGAACCAGGCACTACCATTCATAAAAAGTAGCAATCGTTTTTCATCTCTCTCTATATAACAGTTTACATGACATGTTATTTCTCAATGCGCGTTATCTTTTATTACACCATGTAGTAAGTGATCATCAACTTGCAAGTCTACAATATCTAATAGAGATAATTCTTAAAAAGGGACAAAAGGTAGGCAAAAGTTCACCATCTAGTATAAACTTAATACCTCTTCTCAAATTGGTCTTGTACGACCGTGCTACTGTGCTACTTTTAATGTGTTATTTCACTACATGTGCGACATGTGTACAGTGGTAGGTGGGTGTATTCTCATATGATTTTTTTGTCTTATTATTAAATGTGTTAAAAGACCATAATATCTCATATTGTATATAAAATAACTCCTCTAACTTTCTCTCCCACATATTTTTCACCACTCTTCTCTACCTTTTTTCTCCAGTCACCACCACCTCCTCATCACCACCACAGATCAACACCACCATCACCACCTGATCACCATCACCTTTGTATGATGGTGTTTCTTTAAAATCCGTTGCACCTTGTTATATGTTGCCACAATGCCATGCAATTCCACTAGTAACTAGCTTTAATTCAAAGAAAATGTATACATCAGTTGATCTGTCCCAAATTTCATCAAGAACTTGCAAATTGATCATACAGTTTAGTTCATAAAAAGGAGCGATTCATTTTTTTTTTTTTTTTGAAAAAGTTGAAGTAGATCTATGCTATTTATCAATAGTTTACTGTAATTCAAAGAAAAGTGGAAGTAGATCTATGCTAAAAAAGTGGAATTAAGTTATTTGATAATAATGAATTGATGTTTAAGAGATTAATATATTTGATTTTGATAGAGGAATAGAAGAAGTAATTAGATTTACAAAACTTACAAGCAAGAAATAAAAATAAGCTTATAAGCTTTTCAAAATTTATATAAAATTTAAATAATACTATAATACTCAATATATTTTATTATTGAGTGAGGTTGAGTGGGTTTATGTTAGATACGACAGATTTTTGACAAAAAAAAGTTGGTCAGAATTAATGGGTGTCGCTAGAGCTGTTGATGATGGTAAAACAAAGTTGGCCGGAATAAACATGTGCTGTTGGAATATATTGTGGCGTCGGAGCTGTTGGATCCCTCATCTCTTTTAATTAGCTTATTTTAAAAAAGTTGGCCAGAATATAAGAATGTTGCCGGAATCTGGAAATAAAATGGTGATGATGAAGTGATGTAGAAAGTGAAGAAGGTGAAAAGAAGGAAAGAGAATTGTAGCACAGTTGCACATTTAATGTCGCACATTTAAAGGAAAGTATTTTGGTATTTTTAATACTCTTATAATAAGACAAAAAAAAGAATAGTATAGGAAAACACCCACCTACCACTACCTACCACTGTACACGTGTCAAAAAATAATGGAGTAGCACATTAAAAGTAGCACGGTAACACATGACCATTTTGAGAAGAGATGTTAACTTTGTACTAGATGGTGAACTTCTCCGTACTTTTTGTCCCCTTTTGAGAATTATCTCTGATGATGTACCCTCCGAGTAGCTCAAGGACACCCTACGAGACGTGTCAAGCCCTTCCATACGAAGGCCCAGTTAGGATTCAGAATATCCATAGGCGCCAAACCATTCGTTGGTACGAAGGTTACCAAGGGAATTCGCCACTCAAGTCTTAAGCCCTTCGGGGTATGGTGACGAAGGAATAATGGATAAGGAACCTCCGACTTAGTCAAACCCACGATCTCCTCTCTTGGCTTCCTGGCAAGTCCGAGAACGTGGTCACTAACCCTAGCGGTTACCCACAATCATGGGACGCCCATGATCTCCGACATTTAAGCGTAGTGCTCTCAACCCTATTTCATTTCACACTCATCTCTTTACTTTCATACACTTATACAACCATAACTCATACTTACTCTCACGCCGGAGGTGGTTCGCAGGTCCTACCCTGCGCAATCACTTAACGAAGTGTCTTAGTATTTATTATTCTCGTGTTACAAAGTAGTCTTGGTCAAACACACACCCCTCATTACTTTGATCCTCATCGGCTCGGTAGTGCAATCTTTTGCACAATCATGGCGCCATCCGTGAGACCACAACTATTAGTCCCGTAATCACCCACTCCTAATACCTTAACCAACTACGCTACTTTTCCGGCATGGAACCGGGAAGAGAAGATTCACCCACCGTGTTTCTACTCGTCCCACTCACCACAACCAACACCGATAACTCGCCCCATAACAACCTCAACCTTCACCACACGATCTCGTTTGAAACTACTCCTGCATCACGCCTCAACATCCGCTAACCCTATTCCGGACATCGGTCCCGCCAGAGGCAAACTTTGAGGCCTTAGATTCTATGCTAAGGCTCACAAGAGACAAGTTCGTAATACGTAAATGCGGAGGGAGTTGGAATACTCCAACGAGGAGTATGACGAGGAGATTGAAGTGGAGGATAGGCCTCAACCTATGGGCGGGGACGCTCGGCCCTACGAAATGGTTCCCCATCCGTTAGAAGGTCAAATGGAAGGACGGTGGGTTTGAAGAAGGACTCTGAGGAACCGAGTAGAAGGACAGAATGCATGGTGAAAGAAGGAGCGAGAACTCCAACGGAGGAAGCAACCCAGAGGGAAATGGAGGGTAAACCTACCTCCTCTTAGCGACCCATTTGGGAAGAGAAGGGCGGGGGCTCCAAGACACCCTCTTATGTTTCGAGTATCGAGATCCATCTCCCTACTCCAACATGAACCAATTACCTCCGGAATGAATCCCTATTTACCTACTCAAACCTACAACACTTACCTCCAAATGGTTCTATCCCAAACCGAATTACCGCAGAGATGCCCTACGGATGATTCCCACACAATCAATGGAATATACCCTTCGCACAAACTTCCACTACATACCCTACCTATTCACGACCATTTCCTAACCTCAGATAACCCTACACCGTTTATCCACCAGACAATCCTTATGTGCCAAGCCTCGAGCTTGCACACCCTTCGTGAAATGGATCGAGGACACCTTTACCGACGCGTGAAGATGCCTACTCATATAGGCACCTACGATGGAAAAGGTGATCCCGATAACTTTCTTCACTTATTTGAAGGCGCTATCAAAATGCAAAAGTGGGTCATGCCGGTAGCATGCCATATGTTCACTTACACGCCGAGACTCCGCAAGAATATGGTGGAACGGATGGTAGCCGGAAGCATTGTGAGTTTAGATGATCTTAAGGCTAAGTTTGGTTACACTTTAGCCAGTTGAAGATGCACACTAAAACTCACTTAACCGCACACCATCAAACAGCGGACAACGAAAGCACGAGGGCCTTCGCTACTGTGACACACTGATGAAACTTTGCAGATTATGGGTCTACACGAAGATCGAGGATCTCCTGCCAGTACATGGCCTCCGAACTCAAGCTTGGTGGAATTCGCCCACCGATCTTCCCAACACCTACAAGGCCTTGATTGAGAAGGCTTACACCGGATTGAGTCTAAGGAGGTAGCGAAACGGGGCTCCGATAGAGCCAAAGGAAGCATCCGACAAATTCTCAGAGGTCCTCCGGGAAGGATCCAAAACAAGAAGAAGAACAGATCGCTTCACCCCTACAACAAAGGCTCGAACCATGGATTTACGCAAATTTGGTTACCGTCCCGAAATCCCGGCAACAGAGAAGGCCGCAAAATCCTCGATCCCGCCTCGGATGATAACACGAGGCAAGGCCAGAGACATGTCCAAGTACTACCATTTCCATGAAGATCATGGACATGACACTAACAAATTGCAGGGAATTAAAGCAGGATCGAAGAAGCGTGACGGTCCTGACATTAGCACACCGGTCAAAGGCATAAATAAGGGAAAGGACAAATTCTCGATACTCAACTAGGAGAATGGAAGGGTAACAAGAAGGAAACTACGCCCGCAGAAGTTCGATATCGATGGTACACAAACGCGATACCACTTTGAAAAGGAAGGAAGCGAAGAAGAGTTAGAAGTGTGAGGGAAATAACCTTTCCCACATATTAGTAAGGCGAACACCTTCGACCGATCCCGTGATCATCAAGGCACACATATCCAACAGGGAGGTGAACCGAGCGTATATGGATTGCGAAGCTCTCGCGAAATCATCTACGAGCATTGTTTCCTAAAGCTCAATTCATCTATACGCTCACAGAGGGTCGACTCGAAAGCACCGCTAGTAGGGTTCTCTGGTGAACACTCATGGCCCCGGAGAAGTACCGTTGGAAGTTACCATAGGCAAAGGCCCCTTATCCCAAGACGGAGACACTCATTTTCATCATAGTAAGGTCGATTCTCCTTATAATTTATTAATAGGGAGAACAAATATGCAAAAATGGGAATTGTTGTTTCTACTATACATGTCTATTAAGTTCCAAACCCCTTCGGAGTAGGAACTGCTCATTCTAGTTATGGAGCGGATAATGGTGTATATGGTGTCAAAAGATCGAGAGGAATCGGAGGAGCCTCCGATGGCAATCCTTAGTTGTACAGATGCGAGAGGAGCGAGTTGTCGTAAACCCTAGCTATCCCAGGCAGATAAAGGTAGTAGGAAGCAACTCCGCGAATTTCAAGGCGGCTCATGAATCATTACGTCCTAACCTTGATGTCTTTGCTTGAAATATTCGACATGACGGTGTTCCAAGAACATTGTCGATAGATGGACGGATCCTTCGAACGGAGCATAAACTCAATGAGTACAAGCACATTGAGCCCATAAAGCGTAAAAAGAGAAGCCTTTCCCAGAGAAACGCTGCAGCTTGCAAAGAAGTTGATGAACTTACACAAGCGTGCATCCCGAGGTAGGTTAAATACCAAACTTGGGTGTGAACCCGGTCTTCCGGTAAAAAGAGCGACGGAGGTGGCGATGTTCGTGGATTTCATCGACATCAACAAGCATGCCTTAAGGATTGCTACCCCCACCCAAATCGACGGAAGGTAGAATCCTTGGCGTGCTTCCGCTAAAATGCTTCTTAGATGCTCATGAGGGTACCATCGATCCGGATGGTCAAGGAGGACGAGGAAAAGACAACCTTCTACACAAGTAAAGGTTTCATCGTTACGAAAGATGCCCTTCGGTTTGAAGAACGCAGGGCTACTTACCAACGCCTCGTGGATAAAGCCTTCAACAAACAGATAGGCAGGAATCTCAAGCCTACGTTGATGACATGGTTATCAAGAGCAAGATCGAGGAGGACCTACTCCTTGATGTACAGGAAACATTCGATCGCTCCGGCAATCAACATGAAGTCGAACCCTAAGAAATGCTCCTTCGTGTCGAGGAAGGACAATTCTTAGGACATTTGATCACTGCTGGGGATACGAGCTAACCTCTAAGGTCAAATCCATCTCGATCTCCAAGCCCCTAAGTGTCTAAAAGATGCGAGCTCGAATGGGAAGTTGGCGTTTTTAAGTCGATTTTTGTCGAAAGGAGGCGACGTGTCCCTACCCTTCTTCAAGACACTCAAAGGATGCGCGGACAAGAAAACTTTCCAATGGAGCCGGACGTCAAGTAGCCTTTCGTAAGATGAAGGAGTTCATTGAAATACTTCCAACACTTACCCCAATCAAAGGCGAAGTGTTGTTTATGTACTGGCATCCTCACAGAAAGTATTAGCGCAATCCTTATTGAGAGAGAAAAGCTGCATCCCAATTTACTTTGTTAGCGAGGTCCTACAAGGAGCGGAGGTCAACTACCCAACCTTGGAGAAGTTAGTGCTCTCCTTAATTTACGCAGCAAGGAGGCTCACGCTATTTCCAGCACACCCAATTACAGTCTTAACCGATAAGCCACCAAGCGATCTTGTCTAAACCTCGAAAAGTCCGGAAGGGTGGCTAAATGGGCTATTGAACTCGGAGAACATGAAATCGAGTTTAAAGGACGTAATTCTATCAAAGGCAAATCCTTGCAGACTTCTTGGCGTAAACACCTTCCAACCCGATGAAGAAAAGGAAAAGCCCAAAGCTAATCTTTCTCAAGCGCAGTTGAATGGAAGCTTTACATGATGGAGCATCCGGCCCGATGGCTCCGGAGCAGTCTAATGTTAGTCGATCCCGAAGGAAGGAGCATACATACGCTTCTTCTTTGAGTTCAAGCCACAAACAACGAAGCGGAATACTGGCGCTACTAGCAGGACTGACTAGCCAAAGATATGGAGGTCAAAGCTCGCGGTCTTCAGAGATTCCCAATTGGTGGCAAACCAAGTGATGTGTTCCTACGGCAAGGCAACCCGTCATCAAACAAGATTTGGAAAAGACAAAAGAGATGCTCGAAAACTTCAACTCTTACACCATCCAACATGTTCGTCGGAACCGTAACAAAAGGCAGACGATTAAGCAAGCTAGCTTCCATGGCTTTCGCCATCTCACTAAGGAGGTTCTCGTGGAAGTCCTTCTCGAAGATCCATCGTTCTCAAAGAGGTCGCCGATGTGATTCACGAAGAAGGAGACATGGATGACTCCCATAAAGGAATATTTGATAAGTGGTCTTCTCCGAAGATCCCAAGCTTGCAAGAAAGATTCGGTTAAGTCCCAGAAGACGCTAATAGGAAACCCTATATGGAGGTCGTTTTTATCACCTTGGTTACGATGCGAGGCCCCAAGCAAGCTTCGAGCATCATAGCCAAGTCCATGAAGGATCTTGCGGTCTCCATGCAGACCTCGCCATTGTCTCAAAGATAATGAAGTTAGCTACTATTGGCCCTCGATGTACGGACGCAACCAAAATTATCCTCAAGTGTGAAGCTTGTCGATACACTCAAACGCTCCAAAATGCCAAGCAAGATATGACAAGTGTGACATCCGCGGCCCTTCTCCCATGGGCATCGATATTGTAGGCCTATGCCTATAGCTCCTGAGGAGTCAAGTTCTTGCTAGTAGCGATCGACTACTTCACCAAGTGGGTGGAAGCAAACCCCTAGCCTCGGTGATGTGAAGATGATCGAGAAGTTTGTATGGGAACACATTGTGTGCAGATTCGAGTACCCCACATCATCATATCTCGATAATGGGAAACAGGTTGTCAAGGAGTCTTCTATGACTTCGCAAGGGCTCAACATAAAACAATCCACGACATCCGTCTATCACCCACAAGGTAATGGACAAGTGGAGGTTACAAACAGAGAAATCGTCAAAGGGATCGAGAAAGGCTAGGTCGAACTCATCATGGATGGGTGGACGAGCCCTCAAGTCTTATGGGCTCACCGGACACATCCTAAGTCAAGAACGGAGAAACCCCTTCGCCTAACATACGGAATGAAGCGGTCATCCTTCGAACTAATTGTACACACGGAGCGTGTGGCAACGTATGATGCCTCCCAAAATGACGATAGGATCAGGGAAAACCTGATCTCCAAGAAAGAGAGAAATAGCCTCCATCCGGTAAGCAATACACAAACATAAGATCAAGGCTACTATAACAAAGGGTCGGACCTTCCACTTTCAAGCCCAGAGAATATGTATCGCTACTCAACAAAGGCAAGCAAAGCAGTATCGTGGAAAACGGGACCAACTTGGGAAGGACCCTACATGGTAGCCGAGGCCTACGGCAATGGAGCATACAAATTGGCCACTCTTCCTGAGAACCCGATAAGATCGTTTATAAGCTCAACTAGGAATCAATAACAAAGATAATAAACATAATACGCAGCTGAATAATCAAAACAATACTTTGTTATTGAACAAGGTTTTCATTCACTAACACTAACTAATCTTAGACGCTTATAGAACACGCTCTACTAACTAATTAATAACCTAGGCGCTTATATGAACATACGCCAGAACCAATCACTAATATACTAATACTAACCTAGGCGCTTACATGAACATACGCCTAGGAACCAACAAACAACCATCACCCCAGGCGCCCCTAAACGCCTACACACACACACCTTTGGTGTTCACATCTTGACACACAAAAACCTAATTCCCCTCTCCTTATATACTAGAGAGTCTAGGGTTACAATTGACTACTAGGGACTAAATAATAAAGTTTTCTTTAACAAGTAAGTCCCTTGTCTTTCTCTCTTCATCAATTGTCTTCATAAGTCCTTCATCTTTCATATTTTGTCATAATCAACTCAAATATAATTCCCAACAATCTTCCCCTAGTTGATAATGACAAAACCAAATAAGCGAACTTCCCTGAAGTTAAGATGTCATGAAAGATAAGAACTTCCCTTAAACATGCAATCACTAATAATCTTCAAGTTGCAAACCGCCTTTGTCGCCTTTCTTCCCTTTTGTCATAATCCACCAGAGAGAGTGATTCGTAAGTAAAACAAGTCTAACAGACTTAAAACAATTTTAAACACAAATACAATTTAGATCGTGAGGAATATAGGGATTCCTGGTCGTTAAGTCCCACGGAGGATGAATTGGTGTTTAAACAACTTCAGATGATAGAATGATCACTAAGGATAGTGATCAATAAGGATATCATGGAAAATTACCTAAAGAAAAGATCTATAAATTAAAGCGAACTTAAATGCAAATTAAAAAGATTAAAAAGTTAAAATCTATTAAATAAACGCTATCACTATTTTTACAGATCGATGAACGCTTATGATTTTAAAACCTAAACGTCACGTTTAAATAAAAATTACGTAAACGCATGAATAAAACGCGAGTTCTAAGAAATAAAGATCCTAAAATATGAAAAATACATTTTACAATCCTAATGATAAAAGAAAATTATTAGAAAAATAAAATTATTTTTACAACTATTTATTTATTTATTATTAATTAAAACTATTTATTAAGTATTTAAAATGTACTAAAATACAAGAAAATACAAAATTAACCTAGAAAATAAAATTATAACTTGGAAAATCTAAAATATGATAAAACTTATTTTAAAACTGAAAATATATTTTTATACTTTTATGTATTTATTATTAATTTAAAACTATTTAAAACTAATAAAATGCTAAAAATACTTTTAAACTAAGAAAATTATGGAAAATACTTTTAGACTATTTATATTTATCTTAATCTAGGAAAATTGAAAACATATTTTTTAAGCTTTTTCCGATTTTTAGTATTAAAAGCTATTATAAAAAGGATTAAAAACTAGTTTAAATAAAGAAAATAGAAAACAAGTGATGGAAAAATCTGAAAATTCAGGAAAATGTTAAAATATTATTCTAAGTTTATAAAAATAGAAAACATGTGCTTATTTGGAGGATATGGGATCGATGTTAAACCGCTTATGAATAAGCACTTTAAAATAAGCAATTGAGCACTAAAGACCTCCAAAGCAAGACGAAGCTAAAGTACACTATAATAAGCCTAATTCAACTAATCAATACTACTCTAGACCACTAATGATCCTTAAACTTAGATATGAGCTTATGAGATTAAAAGCTAAACAAATTCTACTGGGGCTACTTTAAGCACTTGCACAATCTAAACCAATGTCAAAGGAAAACAGCTATTGAGACCTAAAGATCACCTAGCATATTACATATGGACCAAAAATCAGCTCCTAATGAGCTTAATTGAAGCTTGCACACAGTGTCAAAGATGCCTGCACACTATTTTGCACAGGCATATTATGCCTAATTGGAAGCTTATTTAAAGCTTATTAGAGCTTGAGAAATGGAAAACAAAACTGATATCTCTACACTAGACCTACTGAACTTGCAAATCCCAAAGTTTCATAGATTTTGATGAAGAAAGGAATCAATGAGACACCAACAAAGTTTTGCAAAAAACCTGTTTTTCACTATTTTGACTTTTTTATAACACAAGCAGTTTGACTAATATGAACTTGCAACTGATTTTTATGAATGATTATGTTATAATAAGCTATGCTAAGGTGAGTTTAAGCTATTTTAACAAATTATAAGCTAATTTGATGAGTTATGCAGTCTAAAAGTTTAACAGTTAACTGTATGGTTGGATTAAAGATGAATTTGACTTTTTAACTAATAAGGACTAGATTTTAGTGCTGCACTGAACTATTAAATGCTAAAGTAACATAAGACAATAACAAACAATAACACCACAGGCCTCTATCTCAGATGAATAAGCAATTCCAAACAGTCCTTATGGAGACTGGTATAAGGTTTTTCAAAGAGTTCCACTGATTAAGACCATGAGATCTATTAAGAAGCTTATAATAACATTAAAGAAGACTGAATAATTATAGAACAACAACAATATCAACATAAGACAGTGAAATTCCAAGATTGAGTAAAATGCTTACAATTTGGTTTCTAAGAAAACGAGAACCTTGGTCCGAATTACTTTATAGCTTACCAATAAGCTCTAAACCATATAGCAATCCAAATTTCCACCCCGCTTGACTTCCTTGTTCATTATCCATGATTTTGAATTTATCACTATTTTCCTTGATTTTTATGAATTTTCTATTAGAGCTATGAAATGAATTTAAATGTTTCGATAGCTTAAACAAGCTACTAGAGCTTATTTGAGCTTACTTGATCCAAAACACGAGATCAAACACATCTAGATTATCATGAGAATTTAAGGCCTAAATTTCACAATTATAAAACTTGGTAAATTATCGAAATTGAAACTAGAAATAGGTTTGATATACACTGAAATATGATTACAAATACTTGAAAGCTTTTAAAATAAACTGAAATCAAAATTACACTAAAACGACCTATACTAAACTAGGCTACACTACTTAGTCTTCCTCCTCTGCTTCTTTTCCTTTTTATTGACCTCCAAAAGCATCCTCACACTTCTCTGATCATTTCCCACCATTGGATAGGCCAAAATGATCACATCCTTTGATTTTCACTTTTTGGCGCCAAAAGTCTTTGGGTGGGTTTCTGCATTAATTGAGGTGATGAGTGTTTTGCAAGGTGTAAAGGGTGAGAGTGAGGTGATAGAGATAATGGAAAGGTTGAAATGAAAAGGTGGTAGCGGTGTTGGGAATGGTTGGACACAAGTGAGTCAAAGGAGGAGCCTACAGGGCGCGGGGCTTATCTGCTTTAAAATTTGGGCCGGGTCAATGGATTTGGGTTGGATTTGGGCTAGTAATAATAGGTCCGTTTGTATTAGTAATTCAAGCACAAGGACCAATCTTGTAATTCAGAAATTGAGGGACCGGCTTTGACAACTTTCCAAATTATTTTCAAGGGCTAAACCTGCCATAAATGATTAGTACAAGGATAATTTTGCATAATTTCTCATTTTAAAATATCCAAGGACTAATATTGCCATTTTTGTAATTTAGGACCAAACTTGTAATTTTCTCCAAAGTTATCATGAAGGACCAATATTGCCATTTATAAATAGTATAAGGTTTATTTTGATTATTTTCTTATTTTTTAAAACCTTAGGGACTAATTTTGACACTTTTCAAACTTGAGGGACCAAAGTTGTAATTTTGTGATTTTAAACTTCAAAGGATTATTTTGAACAACTTATGAATCCCAAGGACCTAAAATGATATTTTACAAGTTTTGAATTACAGAGACTAATTTTGACAACTTTTGTAACTGGGGACTAAAACGCCAATTATGCAAACTTAATACGCTTTTTCACCGTATTTTGATGTTTTGCATTTAAAACATATAAAACACTTGTTTGTGATATTTTATCATTTTGAAGCATTTCGAGTGTTTTCGATGTTTTTGGCATTCTAACAAGATAAAATGATGAGTAATTGTACACTCATCAATCCCCACACTAAGATATTGCTAGTCCCTAGCAATGATTTGAGAAAACATAATGGATTTTAATCTCTTTACCAAAAGCCATTACTTCGAGTAGCCAAATGTTTCGGTTCAAGTAAGAACCTTGGTACAATGATAACCAAATGATTTTGAGCAAATCATAAGCTATGAACGGATTTGATTTGTCTTTACCGTGTCGTTTGCTCGGACTAGCCAACTCTTAGATAAATTATCAATATTATCTTTGGTGAGTCGATTACCAATTATGGTTTTTCCACCGCCTTTACCACAGCCATAAACTTTCGGGCTAGCTAACTCTTAACTTTTAGGATATGGTGAGTTGAGAACCATACAATTTTGGGCAAATTGCAAGCCATAAACGGATTTGAGATATCTTTACCAAGAGCCGCTTTGCTCTCGGATTAGCCAACTTATGTGGGTTAGACATGGTGGACTGATTACCATTTGTTGTGTTTAGTACATAGTACTTCCACTAGATAAATTTTTTAAAATTTGGCCATTTTGGGGAAAAAGGGACTAAAAGGGTACATTTATGATCAAATTCACGAATTTCCCCCACACTTAGAAATGAATATTGTCCTCAATATTCAAAGTACCTATAGAATGCCGAAACTTAGAACGTAAAAGATAACATTATTAGCTAAGTGTAGAAACACAACAATTATTCTCTTTTAATATTTACAATTTTCAAACATTTTTAGATCTCTATACAACATGTGGGGCATCTCCCCACACTAGGGTGGGACACACGGTGAAAACCCATGTTTAGCTATCTTTTGATTTCCGAGTCGCTAGCTTGACTCGACCTCAATTAATTTGTTCATGGGAAGTAAGTGGAAGAGACAATCTCCATCGGACTTTCATTCAAGATGTTTGGACAAACATTTGAAGTACGTGAAAGTTCCACACCGATGAGATATACATAGAACCGCTCAAAAATGATTAATGAAAATGCGGGGTCAAAGATAATGTCTTCATTCTCAAGGAGTGAAGAAGGTGAGAAGCTACGGATAGGTGAAAAGAGAAAGAAAGTCATGATAAAGATCATGATTAACTCATCATCACCGCTGTGAGAATTCATGGTTTTATGAATTTCATCTTTTAAGCTCAATTGGTCTAGACATATCCGGGTGTGTCTAGATCAAAGTAGAAGTTATTACTCCGTGGAGATATGATATGAGTGAGTTCACAGAGAACTCCTCAAAGGAAAATGATTCATATTCAGGATTGATTTGATCGAGTTCAATGGGGAACTCATCAAAAGTGAATGATTCATAATCGGGGAGAGAATTATGAGAATGAGAAGTGGTAATACCACTAATCTTCTCTCCCATATGATCAAAATGGAACGCTTGCAATTGGGAATAGAATCATTGAAGAAAAGTTTACTATCCTCAAAGGGATAGAATATGAAGTAGGCTTTTCATTAAAAGCCTCGATTCTAGAAATGAGAAGATTAACATTCAATAATGTAAGACGAAGAGCTTCGCTTTGGATTATTTCTTCTTCTCTCTTCCTGTCGACAAGCTCGAAGGTAATTCTTCCATATAACCGATGTCTCCACAAGATAAAGAATCATCATCATTAGACTGGAGAACATCTCAACA